>RJWT010002254.1:0-41904 GCA_004365215.1 Cuniculus paca
AACAGTATACTATGGGAGAACATTAGCGGTTTTTTCTACTTCCTCTGATAAACAGACCCCTGCCACTATAGGTTATCACCTAAGAACTATGCGAACTAAAAGGCAGTAAGGGCTTCAACAAAGATGCAGAGCACAGAGCTGTATTCCTGGGCCTGGTTTATTCATAATTATGGATGAAATAAAGAGGCGTGTTTGCCTATTTGGGAGGGTGGGGTGGCAGGAAAAGGGGGAAGAGTGAGACGTTCAATATCTGGATCGAACAGAGGAACTTTTTCCCCCAAGGATCCTGCCGGAGGAACCTTGACATGCACAAAGTCAGAACGTAGACAAAGTTGCCCTGGTGAGAACGATAAGGTCACCCGTGGGATTGCTGAGATTATCTCTGTCAAGCACTCGGACAGCATGCAGTCAAATGATGCATCATGCAGTCATTTTCGGGGGGGAAAAATCAATTTCTTCACCAGGTCGCTATTTGCTTTTCAAAGTGCCCTTGTAGGCCTTCACCACCAAGCATTTATCAATTTAAATGTTGTAAATTGATAATGTGCCACTGTGCCTTGTACTGTTTCTGAATTATTTTGATACTTATATTTTCTCAATAGTCTCCAAACCCTCAGAGCTTCCACATTCAAAAGGGCATTTTTCTTTGTTACATCCAGAAGTGATGAACTTTTTATGATTAGTACAGGAGAAAAATGCAGACTTATTCATGGGAGGGGGGCACAACACAAGCTGAAGAAAATTGTGTGTTTTTCTTCTTTTTAAAAAATTAAGCTGCGCCTTTTTAGAAGGCTTTAAAAGAGGGCATAAAGCAATATTTGTATCCATCTAGTAAGGGAATCTCACTTATCCTAGTGCTGCACATTTAGAAAACCAAGTATAAAAATACTAACACTTTTCTGTATCATTGCAAGCCCTCTGTTGTGCTGCAATAATAATACTTTTTTTGTCCTTATTCTCCAGAATGTGATAATGCCAAACAAAAGTAATAACTTATAAGGAAAGCTCATGTCTTCTTTCTTCACCCTGCTACAGTAAAAACAAAAACCAAAAAACCACACACACACACACACACACACATATATATCTTTTATTCTTTTATAAGCACAGAAATGAGAGTATTAACCACATACTAAGCTCAACTTGATTTGCACTGAAAAACAGAGAATGGAAGAGTTGAAGCTTGCACTTTGGAAAAGCAAAAGAAAGACATGGCAGTTGCAAAGCATCTTTAACCTCCAGTGATTTATTGGCCCTCAGCCAAGTTATCAGGGGAATCTAATTCTTCTTTATTATTCAAATAAACCACATTTGGCACCATGGTTCCCTTTCAGAATAGCTTCACAAATAGACTGAGCTCTGTCACTTATTTGACCTTGTACTTGTGTGCTGTAGCTGTAATTTTATTTGCCATTCTATATAACAAATGCAGAGAAATCTAAAATATGGAGATGAACAACAGGATGAGGAAAAGAGTTTATGGTAAATATACCTTTATGGAGTAAAACAAAAAAGAACCAAATTTAGAACAACCATTTACTCCTTTTAACTTTCACCTCTTGTAGCCCGCATTAAATCCGCAGCTAACCTGGACCTTTCAGCAAACTGCCTTGAAACTAGCCAATTTGTAACCCTGTCTGCAGCTACCTTTTGGCTGGCTCACAATCACCAGGAAATATCTGATAGGAAGTGAGAAGGGAAGGGACTCATTACATGCAGGCAATGGAGGCGGTGGGGTGTGATTAGAACACATTTCAAAAGAGGCTTCAACTGGTGAATAGGGTATTTTTCTGTGATGTCACAATAGTAAAAAATAAAGCGTTAATTTCTCAATTTGTTCTAGATTCCATTTTGTGGTTAAGAGGACTCTCCATTAACTGGGAAACACTGCTGGCATAGATGTGAACCAGATTCATTAACTCTCATCTCCCAACGAGTGTTTTCAGAAGACATGAGTCCATTTTTATTCTCTGGTTAACTGAGAACTGTGTCCTCCATCTCTGGCAACTATAATGTTGTATTCCTCATGAGGATTTAGAAGAAAATGCAGGATTCGAGTGTGCACAAAGGAAAATTGAGCAGAAACTATGTAAACTATCAAAGTAACTAATAACATTTCTGAGGCCAGAAGAGAAGGCCATTCTCAAAATGGTCTTCAGCACAGCCATGACTGTGGGGAAAGTGGGCTCCGCCAGTGGATGACACCTACGACATGAGTTTGTGCTTGTCATGTGGACATTACTACAGTCTTGCTATGAATGTGGACTTCAATAGAAGCAAATCAGTATGTCATAATTCATATGTTAGCCTCTACAGATATTCCATACAAGATTTATTTTCAGAGTTCAGTTCTACAAAGTTTTGTTCTCCTTGAAAAACACTATTTCTTTATTCATGATAGTTAATGACATTTCCTTTTTTTTTTCTTTGGTTACCAGGAAGCTCACAGCTAAAAATGAAGTTTTAATAGACTACATATATTCTATTTTCTAAGCATCTAGTTAGGTTCTCCTACTCAGTGGTAACTGAGTATTCATTTCTATTTATCTTTTTTACTTACTTTCTTGTTTTATTTTGACATTATGTTATTGCATGTTTGTTTCAAATCCTTTGTGGAAAGAAGAGGATAAAAGCTGACACATAAATATTTCTCTAAGCTTTTCATCCTATATCAAATAGAATGCTTTATATTTATCATGGAATGTCTTTTTTGGATTCTCTGGTGATTAAGCCCCTTATGTTTTGGAAGAGATTTCATAAAATCTGGCTACATATCATCACTACATTTTCAGCATTAGGGAAGCCATTCTGTTTTCTTCATTTTCACTTTTGCCAATTCCATTCTAGCTAAAGAGTAGTGTTGTCTTTAACAGCTCTGAATGCCATTAACAGGTATCAGCAGTCATTTAATCTCTGTACAAAATAAAGTCAGCTTGATATGCAGGGGTTCTCCCCTTAAGAGAAGGACTCGTAACTGCAAACCATTTTTACCCAAAAACCAAGTCCACAATGCATAATTCCACAACCTAGTGCCTGTTCTTAAGTTAACTATGTCTCTCTGTGTGTGTATCTATCCACCTTCCTATGTAGCAAAGTCAAAGGGCTGCTATGGAGCCTGAGATCTCACCATTGCTTGCTCCATCCCCTTCACTGCCACAGCAGGAGGGCACTGCCAGGGCGGCAGCAGCGCATGCACCCACACCAGCTGCTATACACCCAGTGGCTGCATCTCTCACCCAGGCTCCACTCCAGAGCCCAGGAGAAGTTTCCTGACTTGGTTTGCTCATGAGCCCAAAAGAATCCTAGTTCTTTCCTGAGCATAAGCCATTTTAAAACCATCATATTTATTTACATATTGAAAGAAAATAAAACTGAGGAAGGAATATCTTACAAGTCAGAAATGCAGACGTAGCCACCCTCTCACTAAGAAACTGACAAGCTTACAATGCTCCTCAATATTTTCACTGGGTAAGCCTTTGCTGAAAAGAGTCACATGTTGTTAGTTTTTAAACTATTTATAAAGGAAAGCAGGGGCCAATACTTTATAGACTCCTTATCCCTATCTAGAATGTGATGGAATAACCACTTAACCAAAGTTATAGAACACATGCAGAACATTTGGTTCACATTTAATTAAGGGCAAAAGAACAGAAGAGCAAATAAGCAACTGAATAAGTCAGACTATGCTTTCTTTTGGTCCCGCGAGTGCTGTGTAACTTCCACAACTACAAAAGAACATTGAAGAAACTCAGGAAGGGTTAAAACTCAAGGACCTGAATTTCCCTGTTAGCACTTATTTAACACCTTAATGGCCTTGGAAATTCTTTCCCCAATCTTCAGCATAGACTTTCTTCTTCATGCTTTGGGTATTTAAAAAAATGCAACATATTCAGTTATTTTCATATGAACCCAGAACTCTTTATGCTATAGCTTTTCACTAAATTGGTGTATGCAAAATCTCTTTCTTCTGACTTACCTTCATCATCTCTGTCATGGATGCTGCGATATAAAACCTTGTGCTGGGCATGAGACCCCTGTGCCAACACCACAGACACCCACCAGAGAAGGTGCCATACCTCACAGTCAGCTCTTCTCGAGTGAGTCAAGACACTGACTGTAGGTGCACACTTGAAAGGCCACCACATTAGAGACAGACGCTGAATGCACAGAAGTTGCCATTACTAAACTACTTCTATATAACTACTTCATTCTGCAGGAACCGCAATTATTAGTTTCTGATTTTAGGAAAAGATTGACTTAATGCTACAGTAGAGAAATAAACTGCTTTTAAGGAGAAACCAGCACAGGGTTAAAGCCAAATTTTTCTTGAACAGATGATATTTCAGATGGCCACACTATTCCAGATGCATCAATTTCCTTGAAAATCCAATCCATATATGTGCATATGCTGTGCTGGCAGGAGGACTGACTGAAATGGCCAAAACCCAAGAGCTAATATTCTTTTGGCCAGAATAATGCAATTATTATTTTCCTAGCTATCAGTCTAAGCACACAGAGCCATCTGTTATGCAAAGCAAACATACACATCTCAATTACAGAAAATGCAGTTGCCTTGACAGAATTTGGATTACACCACTAACCAGGGCTGTAAAATGTGTTTGGAGCTAGTATATAATGGATGCTTTTCAGGAGTTCCCTAATTAGCATTTACCTGCTTAAACTAATTATTCATCCTTCTTCTTTACTGGCTTATTAAACTTCGTTGGATACTCTGCATAAAACAGATGAATGTGGGCACTGGAGAACAACAAACAGAGGCATCTCCAGTTGTATGCAGCCTGAACAACATGGTAGTGCACCATTTCAAAATCGGAGATTCTCAATACTCAGTCCCAAGCAGATTAAAACAAGGCTTAAAGTCTATTAAAGGCTACTGTGCAAGCAGAGATTTCAGCAAGACACAAGAATACTAATAGTTAACAACACCTCAGTTTCTATCGCTGGGTTTCTTAAAGTCCACATGAAATAGAATTACTCCATATAGTGCACTATGTGTGCTTCAAGGAAGCGTTAACGATTGCTGCTCTTATTTGGATTCTCAACAGTAAATAATCAAATTTGGCAGTGTTTCTCCTCCTTCGCCAAGCCCTCTCAAGTGCCAAATCTCTCTATTATTTCCCAGTGTCTTTCCTAATTTAGCTATTATCCAGAAAACTCACTGAGAGTCAAAGAGTTCCAGGCCTTCTGGCTGCTTTCTTAGGACTATGACATCCTTCAGAAGCAATGAATCTGCCTGGGTCCTGCTTAAGAGCAGAAAAGTGAATCTTATCTCCATCTTTAGCTCTGAAGGGCAAAAGAATGAGAGGTGGATTATCCCACTTGGCAGATCATCACACGCAACAAAATCCTTCCCACGCAGGCTGTGTTTTCCTCCTTCCAAACCACCAGATGAAAAGGGTCAAACCCAGTCAATCACCTGTACAGGCACAAATATCCAGATGTCGAGCACTTTCATAGAGAAAACATTGGGACAGTTAGCCGAATGGCAAACTTCACTTGAGAATATTTTGGCACTCTACAGATGTGGCTTGTGTCTTGAAATCCAGTGCAACTCAAATTTCTGTGTCTCAGGGGACTATCAAGACCATCTAGGATTTGTCCCTTACCCCATCAGACTCCATCTTCTTTTTTCCTCTTGCGAGCACATGTGAAGAATTAAACAGCAAACCATGAAAGGATGTCTTATTTTATGAAATTGTCTTAAAGCACTAGGAAGCATTTGCAAAGGCAGCAAAATATATCCTTGCTGGAACCTCCCTCAACACATTTTAATGGTCTCTTTCAGCATTTCTTGACTCCAAATGACTCCTGCCATTGTGTCAGCTCCCAAGATAATGCAGGGTACTCCATAAACATCCAGTAATAGGACACAAGGGAAGCACTATTAGTGTGTCCCTCTCCTACAGGGCACAGAGGTTTCAAAGTTCAAAACAACCAAGGGAAGAAACTTCATTTGTTCTCAATAAATTAATAATGATCCTTCAGGATTGGGGAGGGTAACTAAAGTTTTTGAGCCCGAGTTTATTCTGCACATTTAATGCTGACAGGTTTCTCAGTGACAGAGAGAAGAGTCAGGGAGAGCCATTAAATAATAAGTTTGATAACTGATGCTAAGCAGAACATCCTTTGAAGAAGGAAAAGCATGAGGCTGACTGAGCCTTCACAATTGCCACCAAGAATCTAAATTGTTCAACTTACTTGTGAGAGGCCTAGGTAGATGGAGACCGTTTCAGAAATGTACAAAAATTTTCCTTCTTGATTTAGTGCAAATACAAAGCCATCCAGGGACTGCAGGGAAAAAAACATACAAATAGGTTAATAAATATATAATAGATATTTAATTAATAAGGCAATTGATACAAAGCAACACATTGAATTTAAGACTATTTTTCTTCATGGATAACAAAAGTCCTAAGATCTTTCAGCATTGCTTTATACATGAATAAATTAAAGACCTGAATTGAGAGGACAAACTTTTTTAATTTCAGGAACTTCTTTATGTCTGTGTCCTTTTGATCAAGATACATTATATTCATGTACAAAATAAGGTCATGCTGATTTTATGAGATGTTGTCTTTATTTTTTGGGATTCAGTGGTTACTGAGATTAAATCAGCAAGGTTCTCTATTAAATAGCTGAACAGGAATGGAAATTGTAATGAAATAAAAGAAAAAAAGATTTCTATATGAAAAGCAAGCAAAGTTACACTACAGACATCAACAGTTTACTAATTAATAAATGGTTATAGTTTCTTCACTTCCAGTGCCTATTGTGTTAGAACAAATAGGAAAACTCAGTATATTATGGGTGTGTGTTTATGGGCTGAAACCTTACAAACTGCAATCTTGTTTTGCAGAACTCTGTATTAAAGTTTTATCTGATAGATCTAGCTTCTATTACAACTCCTGAAAACAAAAGAAGAATTAAAGAATAAAAGGATGCTACACATCATCTGTAACTCCCAAGACCTCAGTGCAACTGCTCAAATCGAGGGTCACATCTCCAATCTAATAAATGGCTTAAATCATCACGGACTCTAACTACAATACAACACTCAAATTGGGAATGCATTTGTTTTAAATTCTTGCAGTCCAAGTGCACTTCATACTCTCCATTGTCATGTCTTTTGTCTTGTTTTATTTATTTTTAACAAGGTAGGTTGCACAAGTGCTGCCTGCCCAGGAAAAGTGGTTTTAAAGATTAGTGATGTTAACATAAGCCATGGATTTGCAAATGCAGGAAATCTACATAGGGAACAAAATATGTGGAAAATTTAAATAGATTAATGACATACATCTTTAAATATAGAAAGGTGCAAGAAATGTGTAAAGTTCTGAGAGTAGTACGTACTCTTTCAAATCCCAGAAATAACTTCATTCTCTTTAAACGTTGATATTGTTTTGAAATAAGTGTGTGTGTTCAAATGCTATGGCTTGGATATGTTCCCCAAAGACCCTGTGTGGAAAACTTAATCTCTACTGCAACAGTGTTGAGAGGAGGGGCCTTTAAGAGGTGATGAGGCTGAGGGGGCTCTGCCCTCGTCAATGGATTAACTCTCTTTCCACCGGAGCAGGTTAGTTGTTCCAAAAGTGGGTTCCTGATGAAGGGATTAGTAGGTCCTCTTCTACCCTCTTCTTAGTGCTCTCTTTGCCCACTGCCTCCTGCCATGAGATGCCATAGCAAGAACACCCTGGCTAGAATGAGCTCCTTGACCTTGGACTTTTCAGTCTCCAGAAGAATAAGAAATAAATCTTTGCTCTTTATGAATTACCCAGTCTCAGGCATTCTATTATATTAATTCAAAGCAGAGTAAGACAATGAATTTTATATACCTATATATATATATACACAGGAATAAACGTATTATACATACAATATGCATACGTGAAATGTGAATTTTCATGTTTCCTGACCCTCTTCACTGCCCTACACTGGTCAGAAAATCTGGCTGGTGCCTGACCCCATTCTCCAATTCACTAAGTTTTGAAAACAATTCAAAGGCATGTTATATTGTGTCACAGAAGAACAAATTATACAAAAGGCAAATTTTCAGTGAAGACAGTATAACAATAACAGGTTATATTTATTAAGCAATATGTCCTGAGCAGTTTGCATGTATTGTCTTTTTATATTTTCACAAGTATGATATGAAGTAATTATATTATCTATGTTTATACACAGCACAAGGAAATTGAGGCTTAGCCAAGTTAGACAGGCTCATTCCTGGTTTGGAATTTGGATTTCGATCCTCACAGATTCAATAACTATTGTTTCTCGCTAAAAGTGAATGTTCTTGAACTGATATGTGTGAACTATTGAAAAGAAATATTCAGAGCACTTACGAAGCTAAAATAACCCATAAGAGGTAGCCTATAACTGTTTAAACAGCATCACATGTTTTGGAATGGTTCCCTTAATTATTAAGGGTGGCACAGGGGAAACGGATGGCAAGAGAATTCATAAGTCATTTCAACCAGAGGTCATCTGGTCACCTTTGTTCTGTAGTATTTCCCCTGGAATCTCTGTGGGGAACAAAACATTGTCTCAGAGATGTAGTTTCCTTTGACAAAACTGCTGAAGGTAAAACCTTCAAGAACAGAGTGTGCCTCCTCTCAGTCTTCCTTTGCACTGGTTTCACTATACTAGGGCCCAATGCAAAGGGAAAGAAAGTTCCTTCCTACAAGGATCTCCCTTCAACACATCATTAACTTAAATAAGCTGTCTCTGGAGGATAGCTCTTGAGGATAAAGACCCTCCCCTTGGAGAAAAGGGCCACGTTAGGTTTTTCATTTAACCTGATAGCCATGGCATGGACAATCACAGAGACCTGTATTATCCATCTTCTCAAACCTTACCATGTTGCTCCTGTCAAAAGAGACTGACAATTGACAGAGATCCCAGGAGAACTTCTCTGGGGAGTGACAGAAGGCTTCTTGGGAGTGGAAGAAAGGACTGACGTACAGATAATCCCTTGTAGACTAAACCCTCATTTCCCAGGCGAGTTAACTGAGGCGTAGAGAGGCTACCTGGATGGGTAAGATCAAACAGCCAGCATGGGGCAAGACAGAATTTAGTTTTCTGCACTCCCATGATATCACTGAAGCATTTGCAATATTGTATGATTGTGTTTGGTTTATTCAACTCCCAGTCAGACTAAATTTCTCAATGGTTTGGAAATGTCTTTGTCTTGCAAGTACTTAACAACTGCTCAATCAAGACTTATCTAACCCAGTTCTGTCTCTAAGCTCAGTGCTCTCTCCTTTTATATCACACACTCCGTAACAATTAAGAGGATGGAAATTATTTTCCCCAAGAGTACTTTTTAAGGAGTTATTACATTATTTTCATATTTAGATGCCAGAGGTTTCCAATACATTTTGGGGTATCACCTGATGTTTGGAATACCAGGGTAAGGGTGGATTTTTTTATAGTCTTCCCAAGTACTTAGTACTCTTCTTGAATAGATATGTCATCGCTGCCTGCACATATCCTTTACTTCCCCACTGAAGGGGATTGTGACTTTTAACAGACTTTAACAGGAGGTTAAGACCTCATGTACACACTGAAATATTAGAGCTTTGGGGGCCATCCACGGAGGAAGGAATATCTGGAGGCTAAACATCTGATGCTATTAAGCAGTGGCCACCTAAGAACTGGCCAGTTTTGTTTGGCAAAAATAGAGGCTTTCACACATGTTCCAATTTCCTAGTGAGATTAAAATGAGTCTATGTCTACATGACACAAAAACATCCAGTCAATTCAATTAAAAATAACAGCCAGTTTGGTAGGGAGAAAACAGCTAGTCAGATGAGTTGTTAGTGATAACAGAGGTTAAAAAAAAACCCTGATTTGTTATTTTTCACTTTCATGCTTATCATTTTGGCCAATTATATCTATAGTCTGAGATAAATATCCAGAACTCAGGTTTTATTACTTTTTGAATAAGAAATGGGAGGTGATCTTGAGCTTAAAACAGACTGGTGAAGTCACTCTTCAAAGAGCCATTAGCATCTGATCCCAGGTTGTCCCTGTATATAGTTAGTTGTATTCTGCCGTTCAAAAGAGTTTGAGGAATAGCATCAATATTGGTTTCATGTGGGTGTTGAAATTTAAAAAGGTAGGAGGAGAAAGGAAATATTCAATCATTAGTCTTGGAAACCAAATCTGATTAATCTGAAAGTTCTGTGAAAGTTTTTAAAAAATTTTGAATTGAGAAAGCTATTATATACTGTGATACTCAATCACTGCAGGCTACTTTTTAATTTTTTTTAACTGCCCACTGTTTTCAACAGGCACCAATTAAGATTCTGAGGTCAAAAGGTTAATTACATCTTCTTACCCACTATGTAGAATTTTCTGATTATTAACTAAGGTTGGATTAAAATGAAAAAGAACCTACACAAATGTTAATGCTAGCCCCTCCTCAAGAAGATTTATTATAAAGCCATGCTGAAATCTATCTGCTTCCCTCAAAGCAGATGGAGAACAAAATCTTAGAAGAAACCAAAACACACATTTTTAAAGATATGCAAGTATCTGATTTATCAAGACAATATTCTTATTACTGAAAACAGTTCTTAGCCATCCAGACAGGGCTGATAGGAGATTTCCTTTGTTACATCCCAGTAAGTCTATGATGTATACATGCAAGGAATGAGGCTTGGATACAGAAGTCAGGAGCTACAGCATCTCTGAATAATAATGCCTGTAATTATAATTTATATCCCCTGACATCAGTGTAACATATAAAGAGTACAGCACAGTTTCTTAACCCCAAAAGCTGAATGCTTCTAACAGTATTTGTCAAATGATGAGGTTATTTCCTTGCAGGGTATGAAACTAACTATAGCTTCATGATTGAAGGTATACTAATGTTTAATGCATTGTGCTAAATGGATTTATATTTGTCAAAAGAGTTTTGTCTCTGCATTTGTTTTTAATGTATATTCTACTGCAGCCAAATTTCTCAGAGTGAAATCTATGGTGCCCTGCTAGGGACAATTCTTGTGCATGTAACTGCTCAGGAATTAGTGATTGTTCTACATTACAGTGCAGAGGGGGAAAAAAATCACCCTAAACTCTTTCCCTTCAACCTAACTCCAGATAGAGAGAATTACCAGTAGGCTAGGTTATTTTAATGACAGATTATTTTAAACTAAGCCTTCACCATCTGTTCCACCCCCTAATTATGAATGCAAAAAGAACATATTTCACAATTACATCAGTAAAAAAGTAAGATATACATGATTTAAATGCACGCGTGTGCTCCTTGTCCAATGTGCCTTGCATCTGTGATGTTCTTCTAATTCAGGCTCAGGCTGCAAAGAAAATACCCATGTGTAATAGAGTGAGTCTCTGACTCACTCAACCTCCCCTCTGAAGCTGGAGTTCTTCACTGTTATGACATAATTCTGTTAGGACAAGAGCAGAGCTTGAATTTAAGCACTATGCTTATCAGACATTAGATACAAGTATTTTATGAATGCTTAAATGGCTTTGCTGTTAATAAGGAGAACCTCTGAGGGAAAACTGCCCCAGGAAGCTGAGCGATGGGTAAGCATCAGGAATGAGTGGGTCTGTTCTTCAACCACATGAAAAGCTTGGCTTGCTAAGTGAGGACTGGCCTCCAATACCCATCTTTCTATTATTTTGGCAGTAGTTAAAGGAGTTACAAGGAAAACAATTTCTTAAGCTTTCTGGCCTTTGGATGAAATCACACACTGGTAAAGCACATTAAAATGCCACACCGCCCTCTGTTTGTCTCTGGAAGGGAGGCTGCGCTACTCAGGCACACGGGAGGACTCCCAGTGACTTCAGAACTTCACACAAGCTGGACAGGGCCCCAAAGTACCCACAAGTATCTGTTTTTTGGGGAAAAAAGCTTTCCAAATTTTGACTTAGCAATCAGACTTTTAACACATAGCACTGTGCCGAAACGGATGCCTTATTTTAAGAAATAGGAATCTTAGGCAAGTATATTTTCTCAAAGTGGGTGAAAGCCTACATCAAAGGTTTGGGATTTCCCTTTACCTCTAAGTGTCTCTCTGGGCTTTCTGTTTCTTTCCTTGCCTCTCCAATGAGTCAATAACACTCAGGGTAGCACAGGTTCAAAGTATCATGTACACAAAGCCATGTGTTCCCCTATCACAGCACCAAACTGGATTAGTTGTGTCAAATTTGACTATTTTATCAATAAAAAAAGTTCAGAACAGACACCTCAAACAAAGTATCTTTCCTAAGAGTTCTCTAAAACATGTACATCCAAACATCTTAGGTGAGAAAACAGTTCAGAGGGGCACAGCTGGCCTCTCTTCAGTTCTTAGAGGAGAGGTTCCACAATAAAAGAGATGGTGACCTAGTGAAATGTTAAAACACGAAAAGAACAAAGACATTGGCTTTCTGAGCCAGGAGATCAGGTTTTTCAGTCGTTAAAATTCCATTTTGTGGGAGCTATGAATCAAAGTGCTGACCTTTCTTCTCTGGGATGCTAGTTCAAACCTTACATCCAGCCTTGAGGGATGTAGATTTCTTGATTTGAGCATCCATCCAAATGATCATCAGGCTCTGGTACAAAGTATGCAGCATCTGGTGGAACCACACATGTCTCTGAATCACCAGAGGTGGTATGTGGACCCCACATTGTCTGTGGCTTGATCTTGGGGACTTAGGACTCTGCTTGGGGAATAAGTGACCACGTGCTACTCATCACCTCTTTTGCCTCAAGGAGAGGATTCCCACTAGTTACTCAATGGCACAGCTATTCACTGGAATGTTAAAACATCTCTTTTAGGTACATGTGGCATATTAATTAACTGAAAGATAGGCCCTTCCAAACTCAAGGACTAATTCCTCATGGTGTATCTCACCCTCTGAATTCAGAGTTCTCTTTCACACTAAAGGAGGAATTTCCCTCTTGGCAGAAGCAATATAAATAGTACATTGCTCTGGTGCTGAAATGCCTAAAAATCTCACTGTTTTGCTTTGGCAAGACACATGGTGCTTGGACACATGCAGGGTGCCAGGTGTCTTTCAAGTTGTTGGCAAAAAGCAAATTAAAACAGAAAGAAAAGAAAAATCACAACTGGTATTTGACATCCTGTTGATTACCAGAAATTTGGGAGTGGTCTTCCTTATCATATACACTATTACACATTATATAACATATTACATATCATATATACTTGTATACATTACATGACACATATTATATCTATCATTAGATCATATTATAGAATTCAATGAACAACGCTTATTTCCCTCAACACCAGGGAAAAGTGCGAAACAACATTTGTTAGGCAAATTATATAGGTCACATGTGAGGTAGATATTATTTAATCTTACTTTACTGATGAGGTAACTGAGGTTCAAAGAAAGTAAGTACATTGCTCAGAGTCACAAAACCAATATTTGATAGATATTGAAAGAAGGATCCTTTTACTTTTTACCCCTGCTGCTGGGAATTTTAGTTGCTTCACACACTGACATAGCTGCACTGAATTTGTTCTTCTTTTTAACATTTCTTTCCACATAAGTAATTCTCACACTCCTGTTTAGCAAATACCTGTGGGTTACTCCTGAAAACACCTGTTGAGGGCTCACTATGCATCAGTCATGTACTCTGTCAAAAAGGTGAGGGATACAAGGTCTCCACTCACAAGCTTTCTCTTAAAATTCACCTGTAGGATCTATTACTAAGAAAATAAGTGAAGTTGAATATTAATACAATACAACAAAGGGCCCCAAGGCAAAGGAGGTTTCCCATTTAAGATAACCTAAATATACAGTGGGGGGCCCTGTTGGCAATTACCCAGCTCCATAGCTTTACTACGCTGGCTTCTACTTGGAAAAGCCATGAATCATTGGGTTTTGTAAATGTGCCATCAAAAGACCACCAGACCTTGAACAAACTGCTATGCCTTGGAAGAAGATCCTGGTGCCCAAACATTGACAGGTGACCTCACAGCTAATAAAGAATCCCTAGGAGACCACACTTCCCCACAGGCAGCTGTTACAAGACATGACCTCACAACACACACACACAGGTTGGCCGAAACACTAACCATAATTCCAATCTTAAAGTTTTTCATTCAGACTTAGAGATTTGCCCCCCACCCCAGTAATCTATACACCTTTTTATAGAGAAGTCAATGTGAAAATAAAACAGACTTCACAAGGATTTATCACACAGTCATGTTTACCTAAAATTACAATGTTGTTAGGTAAACTCATTTCGATGTTTCTGTTATGGCTGATTATGATATGAATCTGTTTACTTGGCAGTGGGTAACTTAAAAAAATAAGCTTTTAAGAGAAAATAATAAATGCTTTGTACACGTATTCCTTTAGGTAAGAGGTTTGTGTCAGGGGTAGCAACAATGATTACAGAACCCTGCAATGAATTTAGCATATTAAAAGACTATTTAGAGACCTCAGATATTAATCCAGTACATTCATGTGAGTTTCATTTCTAGGAACATTTTATTTGTGTCTCTAGGGAAAAGGCATAAAAAACATTTGTACTGAAAGGAATTTGATTGTTACAAATGTACTTTAGAAATTCTGGTTGGGGATAAAGCTTGGACCAGGAAACCCTTCTTTGCTAATTTCAGGAAATCATTGTAACTAAGCTCTCTGCTCTTTATTTTACATATCATTCATCTAATTAATAATTAATATTTAGTAGACCCACATAAAGCTATAAATCTGATGGACCAATAATAGAAAGTAACGTTTGGTTCCTGAAATCGACAATGCTCAGAATTGTTTCCGAGATCTTTCTTGAGTAATTGCATCTCTTCTGGGCCCTACATTTCATAATATCGAAATACTCAAATTGGTTTTCTGTGCATTCCAAATGCTTAGAGGCTATGCTGCTTCAGTGCCTTAGCTCCAGAATTTAGCTCCATATGAAGCAGAGATACACATTTATGGGAAAATCAATTATTTTGATGGGATTGAGACCTGGTCCTGAATGAGCTCAGGATAAACAACTTGGTTTACCACTTGCCCTGGATCTTGGCTGCTTGTCTGACCTTCTGCTTTCATTTCACAGTTAGTGGCTGAGTCTAGGTGAAAAGGACCAGCATATGTTGCTTGTTCTCAGAGCTCTCTTCCTGTTCAGGATCCAAGGAGAAGATTCTGCTTTTATCCCACATGCCTAATTACCCACCACAAGGGAGGCGCAAGAGGTTTGGAGTTTTGCTGTTTGCTCACATTCTTGCACGTGTTCAAAGCATAACAACAGATGTCACAGTAAATTTCCATCAGAGAAACTCTAGATGGTATCTGTCAAAGCAGAACAAGTCAGCATGTGAAATTTACTAGGACCAAATTCGCTAGGTCTACATTAAATGATAGTCTAACGTTATACAATTAAAAATACTGGAGCTTGGCTGAATCTATCCTGGCTTCTGCTGTGGTCCAATTCGGAAGGGAATCAAAGGACTGAGCCAACCTATGGGATGTGGGGTGAAGGCGTTAGGTGTTAAGAAGAAAATTAAATTCTGCTACTTTTCACTAACTTACCAGAGTGAATCCTTTGTTTGTTTTTTAAATATGAAAAGTGAGAGTAGTGTCCTTTCTCTGTCTAATTTTACTCTAATGGCTATCCTGACTGGAAGAAAATCCAGTGTCATCATGGAAAGTAGACTGGGTATTTTATTTTGTGAATTGCCAGAAGTGAAAGGTGCTTTAACAAAATCTCAATGAAATCTTAAAATTAAAATTTTTTGACTTACACAAAAACCCCTAAAAGTGGTGCATACTCATGGGTTACCATGTGATGTTTCAATATATGTGTGTGTTATATAATATTTGCACCAAAGTAAGCATATATTCTCAAATACTTATCTTTTTTTACGATACAACATTCAAAATATCTCCTTCTAGATTTTTGAAATATCCAGTATGTTACTGTTATCTCTAGTCACTCCCCTGTGCAATTTTTTTATTTAAATACTGGGAATCAAACTCAGGACCTTGTGTTTATCAGTAGGCACTTATACCTCTGAGCTATATCTCCACCCCATACCAAAATTTCTTAATCCTATTTAATTATAATTTAGAACCTGTTGATCAGCTGTTCTCCTTCTCTCCCTACTGCTTATTCTACCAAGCTTTGGGAACCACCATTCAACTCTTAACTTACATGAGGTCAGCTTTTATAGACTCTACATGAACAAGATCATATGATACTTGTCTTTCGGTGCCTGACTTATTTCACTTAACATGCTGATATCCAGTTTCATCCATGTTGCTGCAAATGACATTATTTTTATGACTGTTGCTGCAAAAGTCATTATTTTTATGACTGAATAGTATTCCATTTTATTATATGTATCACATTTCTTTATCCGTTCATCAGTTTCATGATATTTAGGCTATTTCTGTGTCATGGCTACTGTGAACAGTGCTGCGCTAAACAGAAGAGTAGAGCTGTCTCTTTATATTAAATTATACTCATTTCTTTTGGATATATATAACTAGTAATGGGATTGCTTTATTTTAATTATCGTACTAGTTAATAGTAATTAACAGTGTGAAAGGGTTTTTTTTCTCTACAGCCTTGCCACCATCTGTTTTCTTTTGCCTTTTTGATAATAGTTATTCTCACCTGAAGAGGGTAATACCTCATTTTGGATTTGATTTGCATTTCCCTCATGATTAGTGATGTTGAGTAGTTTTTCATAAACCTGTTGCCCATTTGTATACCTCTTACAAAAAGTGAATTTTTAGGTCCATACCCATTTTTAATTGGGTTATTTACTTTTATTGCTATTGAAATTTTCTAGTTTCTTATATATTCTGGATATTAACCATTTGTCAGATGTTTACGTATAAGTATTTTCCCCATTGTGTAAGTTGTCTCTTCATTCTGTTGTTTATTTTGCTGTGCAGAAGATTTTTAGTACTAGATAATTTGTTTATCTATACTTTATTTCCTGTGCTTTTATGCTGTTGTACAAAAAATGTCCTTGCCCATTTCAACGTGTGGAAGTTTTCATCCTGTATTTTCTTCTACTAGTTCAGTGATTTTTAATAGGGATTATAGGACCAAAGTTATCTATAAAGAAGCTAAGTATAAGTAACTGAAATGCAAAGATAAAGTCTGAAATGATTACCTTGAATATAAAACCAGATATATTAGCATGATTTGAAGAAGGGAAAGAACATGTATAAAACATGGAAATGAGTTGGCATTACCATTACCATACCTTTTGAGTCATGCACCATGGCAGGGGGCATGAATGGCAGAACAATTTTCTGTTTCAAACTGACATGTCCAATAATTATTAACTATTATTTTTTTCTTTAAACCAGGTGCTCAGATTGCTTTAAAATATTCAGAAATTTGTACTTCCATATTGTCTTGAAGCAGATACATTACTAGCATAATGGATCCCAGATGTCAAAAGACAAATTATATTCAATACATAAATCATCACTAAATGGTCAAGTTTTTCAGAAACATATTTGTCTTATACATTTTTGAGATTCCTAGAGATTTAGTTATAAAGATATTCTAAATGTGTTCAAATAAGCACTTATCTTTACCAAGGAAGAATGGATCATTTCTTGGATCTAGTAATCTCACTGTGTAAATTTCCCAGGCAGAAGGAAGTATGAAGAGTTTTGCTCAGAAATATCTTTCTGTTCTCTTTCTGTCCTGAGTACTGTGCCATCTTCATGCACAATCATCTCCCTGCCTGAATTTTCAGTGAAATCAGAGACCGGTGACTGACATGCAGATACCTGCTAAGCAATGGCGTACCTTGTGATTTCATTTTTACCTAAGTACGAAGCGATAACCTTCTAGGCAGGTCTAACTCACTGTGCATTTTGTTGTTGGTTATTTGGCACAGGTTTCCACAGAATGCCATATATCTACTTTTGCTACAGAGTTGTCACTCAATATCTTGAGTACTAAAGTGTTTTCAGTACTCAGGACCTTATGGTTTACTGAAGTTGTATAACAGTCATAACACTATATAAGAGATTTTCTGTAACAATAATGCAGGCGTGCACGACCTATTCAAATACACTAATGTACCAATCCTCAGTAATTCCAAATGAAATTTTCACTTGGTCATATTGATAACTCACTCACTAGAATCCTTAAATCAATAGTCATGGTCATTCTAATGTACACAATGATTCATTTACACATTTTTTTGTCTTAAACAGCTAAAGCTATGTTAGAACAAAAATATTTGAAAAAGGACTTATTCCACCATTCAGCAAGTTTGATGAATGACAGTCTACCTCTCAATGACTATCAGACTTATTAAAATTCTATGTAGTATACAATGACCTTAGTTATATTTACCAATAATACCTTTAGCCACAAATATCACCTCCTACTTGGTCTTCCTTAGCCCTCTATGTCAAAGACAACCAAATTGCCAACTACAGTAGTATGAGGGGGTAAAGCATATCAATTAAGTACCAAGTCTGATTTTTTTGCTTGGCCTTTTGCATAGTTTAAGAGCTGGGCACATGAACTAATACTTATTTTCTTTATTAGAATAAGATTTATTCTAGCTGAAAAGAATCCCAAGACTGTAAGAAGATCAAATTTGACAATTAAGAAATATTTCACCTGTACTTACCACATGAAACCTCTCCCATAAGTCTGCAGGATTAATATTTTAAAGAAGTTCTATCAATTTAATAAGGATGAATCCCCATTGTAACTTTTCCCTAGATGGAAATTAGAGTCTAAGTAAACATCAACCTCTCCCACAGATGACAGCAGCCTGAAACAGCAAGGAAGTGCAATGTCAGATGCTATCACCTTGGAAATCACAGGACACAGTTTAGGAATCAACAGTTTCTGTGCTACTTCTATGTCCTCATTTCAGCCTCTTTTAATTATTTTAGTTCTTTTTCGTCTTTTACCTTTTCACTTTTCTGTTTTCATCCATGCAGCAAAAGAGGTGCTGATGGTAGGAGGGTTGGTGCGGTAATCGTATGTGTGGGCCATATTTCACAGCCAGTGTTCCCTGATATTCTGCTCTGAATGTGTTTATATGTGAACCCTGGACTGTAAAACAACTCTGAATACATTTATATATCTGACTTAAGGGCGTTTAATGAATACTGACAAATTGTGAAAATGCAGTGTGGCTCTGAATCTGTGTAGACTAGTGTACATTTTGTGTGGTTGAACACTGGGAATAGATTCTTTTTACCTCCAATGAGATTTGTTCATTCCAGCTTTGACCTTTTCCAACAAGTGAGATTTGTTTTATTGTCTTGCTTGGGGGCTTCTCCTTAGTAATAGGATGACCTACTTTAATTTCTACTTAAATGCTTCCACAGGCTGAAGAGTGACTTCCCCTAAAGGATTGAGCCCCTCAAGACTCAAATTGTCCTCTGAGCCTTAATGGAAGACTTTTATTCTAAAGCAAATAAAAATATATTAAGGGTTTTAAAAACACAACCTTAAGCCTTCATCATTTTTTTGTATGTTCCTTCTATGCTCATCACAGGTAAGCACACTTGTTTAAGACTTTTCCTCTCCTCTCTACCTGATTTTTATCTCCTTCCTAGTTCTTTCTTGCCATGAAGGCACCTTTCATAAGTGTTGGCCAAGATTATTTTGCCTTTTACTCAATAGTACACATGACTCATTAGGCATGTCTAATGTATTATGTGTTAACAAAGGTACTCGCAGTTTACCAAGATCTTTAATTCTGCTTGAGCTAGTAAAGACAGCTTAATGGTGATTGGTATTAGTCTCAGTACTCTATAAAGCAATGGGTATAGATCTTTTCCAAGAGCTTGATATGTCGCAATTAACACAACCTCACAGACAATGAGCAAAGGAAGCCCATTCTTTCACAGCTTTCCTAGAAATAATTTTTCCTTATAATGTAGGTGCCCTCAACACATGGAAGTATATTATCACAAGTACGATTTTCAATAAGGCTGAATTTTTTTCATGTACTAGGACACAAATAAGAGAATAGTGGATGTAGGAAGTTACCAAGCAAGTTTTTGGAAAATAAATTAGGGCTGAATCTAGGCATGGTGATCAGTGCCTATAATCCCAGCTACTTGGGAGGCTAACTCGAGAGAACTATAAATTTGAGGACAGCCTGCGCCATTTAGTGAAGCTCTGACTCAAAATGGAAAATAAAAAGGGTTGGGGAGTAGCTCAGTATTTAAGTACCCCTGGGTTAATTCCAAGTACAAAAAATTGGGGCTGAGCTATTAGGATCTTTCCCACCATTTTCCTGCTTAGGCAGTAGACAACAGGATTGAAGGCAGTGAGCATGGAAGACGTTTAACAACAACTGATATTTTCAAATCATTGCTAGGATCTTACCAGGATTCTCAAGAAGAAAACAATGTAGATCTCTTTTCAGTCCTAGGCGAGGCACGGGAAAAGGGGGAAGGGTGTCTAAACTGTAGGAAAAGATTCCTGGCCTGGTTAAGAGGTAAGAGAGAGGACATTTCCAGTTCCAATCCTCAGTTCCAGTCTAATGGGAACTGAGGAGGAAAAGGACTGATGAAGGAAGAAGAGATACATCAAGCAGATTAACAACTTCTAAGAGCTGGTGGCCCTGACTAATCATCACAAGAAGCACATTCTGTAGCTTTCACCAGAGGGAAAATTACTTCAGTTCTTGAAAAATGTTCAGTAAGGGGGGATCTTCTGCCAGAGACAGGGGCTCATGGCTCACAGATCTGGCTCTCCTAATTCCACCCTTTAGTTGCTCCATGGGAGACATGACTCTGTCAGAAATTCCCTTGACATCCAGAGGGTCTCTAAGACTTGAGACAATGATAGAGAGGATGAAACGATAATGGTCTTGTGTTCCCATTTCCTTCAGTGAAGCTAAGGAGCCTATATGAACAGATTGAGGAATTTCCATGCTCAGTTTTGAAATATGAATACTTCCCATTTTTCAAGAGGCAGTAAGACATAATGTAAAAGAAAACATGAGCTTTGGACTCAGACCATATGGAAAATCTAACAATACGACTTCACTGCCTAATGTATTGATGAAGGTCTCCACAGTTTACCAAGGCCTTTAATTCTACTTGAGCTGGTAAATACAGCCTAATGGTGATGAGTACTACCCTCAGTACTCTATAAAGCAATGGGTCTAGCTATTTCCCATGAGCTTGATAAGGCACAATTAACACATTCTCACAATGAACAATGGAAAAGCATTGTTTCATAGCTTTCCAATAAACAATTATTACATTTTCCATTATGGTCTAATTGAGTTCAAGGCTCGTGTTTTCTTTCACACTCTATCTTACTCTATATTTTTATCATAAGAAAATACAGATAATATTAATATATTATTTATTCTACTAATTAGAGTTTTTGAAATAATTAGAGTTAACAAATCTAAAAGTACCATCACATAGTAGCTATATAATAAATGGTACCCACGAAGACTATTACTTGACTTGGAGCCCTCATTTGGAAAGAATGCCCACTAAGTGGGTTTTATCTGCACACAGGAGCAAAATACATTTAAAGAAGTGGGATAATTAATCTACTAAAAGGAGTTAAAGTAAATCAGTTACATTTGATACTAAAGACACAAGCAAGGAAAGGATTCGATACTCATGGCTGAAATAAGGTTCTAGCTTTGTTATAAGCATTCTCTTTAAAACTTGAACAAACACAATTTTAGAAAACACAAACCATTTTAAGGAAGAGAAGGACTACTCATTTACCTTGAGGAATCATAGAAGTTATTAGAAAGAGACACATTAAAGAACTGAGGAAGAGGGATACTTGGGAAGGATATTAACATCAGTAGGAAGATGAAAAAGAAAAACAAAAAGAAAAATGATTTTAGTGTTATAAGCACAATTGTCTAAAAACCAGAGCTATTTCAGTATACACACATATGCACACACATAAGCTTATTAATAGTAACCCACATATTTTCTTAGTTTTTTCAGGCTGCCATACAAAATACTATAGACCGAGTAGTTTAAACAATAGAAATTTTATTTTTCTATGAGTATGAAGACTGAGAAGTCCAAAATCAAAGTGCTGGGGGAGTTCAGTTGCTGACGAAGTCTCTTCCTAGCTTGAGAATGGCTACTTTCTCACTATGTCCTCACAGTTCTTTCTTGAGGCCTGTGCATGGAGACAGAGATAACTCTTCTTCTGATAAGACTTCCAGTCCTACCCAATTAGGACCCTACCTTTCTGATCTCATTTGACCTTAGTATCCTTTGAAAATTCCTATCTCTAACACAGTCATATATGAATCTAAGGAGGACACAATTCAGTTCACAGCACACATATATGGTATATGTATTTAAATATACTCCAAGTCACAAAAGGATTTTAGTAATAATCAAAGTGTCATAGTATTTATTTAAGTGGTCAGCACCCTGGGAGAAGGACTTTTCAGGGATTGACCCCATCCAAATCTAACTTATTCTGATGTCTGTACTCACATCCCTATTTGAGATGGATACTAAGATCACACAGTTAGTACTAAGTGGCAGACCAGGGCCACAAACTTGGGTCACTATGTAGTATATAGTACAATCTACTCTGTGGACTGGACCACACTTTTTCACAACAGAAATTGCTGATGTTTTGGCATCAACGAGCTATCATTTAGTCCTCTGTAGATATCAGTTCCCATGGGCAGAGGGCAGATAGGTAGCACTCAGGGTGATGTCCACAGCAAATGTTGAATGGGCTCTTGTCCTGTCTGATTGGGACCTCAGCCTATTTAGAAGAGGCAGCAGGACTTTAAAATCTGGGCAGTGTGACTCCAGGCATGTAGCAGGAGGTCATAATCTGCTGGGGAGATTCTACTGTACTGTGTATTTTACAAAGGTTGATTGCTAGGCAACTATTTCCCCATTTAACCTCCGTAATATACACAAAATAACAAATACGGTGTCAAATGGAAAAGCAAGTCTTTAATGTCTGAAAGATGCAAGAAAAAGACACAGGATAATCTGAGAATAATTGCACTTGAATAGTCATTCAGGCTGAGGTGAAATGGATTGATATTAAAAAAAACTATAGATAATTTTTAAAATGGGCAACTTTTACCTCTTGAAACAAAGAAGAAAGCCAGGGTAAATTTTTATTAGTAAGTTTCTACAAAATATACTGCTATTGAAATTGTTTCGTATTAATTCTGCATTGTTGTCACCACCTCCTCTTTAAGGATAATCCAAAGCAGCTGCAGCAGGTACAGACTAGAGGAGACTGTCTCTAAGTCTGCTCGGCCTCAGTCTGTGCTCCAGATGAGAAGTGAGGGCAGTGACAAGGAAGGAGAGGTCCAGGAAGGAGGGAACCAACACTGCAGGCTGTTATCTTGTCCACCTGCTTTACCTCAGTAACCACTTCCTCCTGTACACAGCACTGGCCGCACAATCATCATATGAAGTCAGAGGGGCCTGCCTGCTGGTGATGAGGAAAGAGAACAGAAAACACCCAAGGCAGAAGCCTTTCAGCCTTTCATCTGTGTGACAGTTCTGCCCGCCTTCAGTGCTGTCTGCCTTGCGTGCTCAGGTGTGTAGCTACCTCGTGCTCAGCAAGGTGGGTCACAGCGTCTCAGCGGCACAGGTCGACGCTGTCGCTTGCGCCATGTGTGTACGTGTGCTCCCGGGGCACGATTGTATGTGTGTGTATACCCTCCAGAATTCTGTACCCAGGGTGCAGTGGATCAACTCATTATTTGTCATTTAAATGCCTGTAAATGGGAGCCACCAGTGTTGGATTTTAGACTCAAGTTAATTTTCCTTTTTATTCACTACTGTTTGAATCTTAAATTCAGTTCTGGGGATTGCTACTTTACTGAAGGAAAAACTAAGAATGGGTTCAAAAGGGAGCTGAAAAAATGATCAAGTGACTGAAAAATAAAACTTTGATGGACAGTTAAATGGACTGGATTGTGCAGCCCGTAGGAGCCTAAGGGGCAAAGAGAGCACACAAGGCTGCCAACTGTCTTTCCCTCTCACAGAGGGCAAATGCGGCATGGAGAATTTTGGTGCTGAGGAGCTGAGGAAGCTGCCGAGAACTATGAGAACAAAAGCAGGTGAGTGAGGAAAGCTGTGCTGTCTCCTAATTTGATTATTTCAATGGGAGATGAACACCACTGGCCAGGAAGGTGTAAGAATGACAGTGACTGCACCTTGGGGTATGTGTGAGACAGACAGACAATAAATGACAGCTCATTTTATGACTCCATGTTGTATTTTAAGGTGGTCAGGAGAAAGTTCTGAAGAGTCTCTGACTAGCAAACCAGAATCTGAAGCCAAATTTGAGGCACAAACAAGAGACAGAGTAAATGTTGAAATTTTAAAAAATTTATTACAGTAAAAGACACACTGCTATTAATCCTCAAAATACTCTCTCTTGCTTTAAACCTACCTATCCAGTGCCCCCCCCTTTCTGAAGCAGTTCTAGCGGTCTTCTTTCATGAGTGTCTTTAGTTGTGCTACTGTGGTTGTTTTGGTTCAAAACATTTACCTTTTATGGCCATTTTCACTTTTGGATGAGAGCCAAAAGACACACAGTGCCCAATCCAGCAAGTCAGGTTGATGAGAACACACCATGCGGTTTTCATGAAACAGCTTCTCAGTTGAATGGCACTCGTCAGCCGCAGTCACCATTTTTTTGATCACACCTTGTAAAGACACTCCTAAAAGAGGACTTCTAGAAGAACTGTTTCAGAAAGTGGCAAGAATGACAAGGTAGGTTTGTTTGAAGCAACAGGGACTACTCTGAGGCGGACTGATGGCAATGCTTCTTTGATTGTAATAAAATCTAAACATTTCCCACATATTTCAATTGGACTTGTATTTACATACACGTGCACAATAACTTCATCATGACACCATACAAACATTTCAGACAAGCACAGGTCAGGGCCAAAGTCAAACTATGGCTGCTTATAAAAGGCACTGCCAGAGATTAGTTCTACTTTGCCTTAGTAAGAAATTTATAACGCTATCATAAAGGGAAAAACTTAACCTGCAGAGGAAAGAGCTAAACTGGTCTACTCCAGTGAGTAGGCAGAAACATGTACCTGCTTTGGCATTCATGTAGCTGGTAAGTTGGGAAGGTATGCAGATCTGACCCGAGTGCGAGAATATTGTGCAAAGAGACTCTCTCGCTCCAAGTGGGCACTGGATGGTCTCAGGCACCAAGCAAGAAAAACTTTCTGGTGTTTGTAGAGAAGGCCCTTTCATCACAGAAATTGTCACAGACATTTATTTTTCTCATTCTTACATCTCCTAGCGGTATTTACATTTCTCCCATTTTATATTTTGTCATCTGTCTTTACGTTACTTTTCTTTTTTTTGAGACAGGGTCTCATTATGCAGTTCAGGCTGGCCTTGAACTCACAGTGATCCTCCTGCCTCAGCCACCCTAGTGTGTTTTTTCTGTTGTAGAGCCAGGGCTACTGTGTCTCTGAATGTTTAGAGAGTGAGCCAGTTTTCACACTCGTGTTTGAGTGTGAAGCTGAGAACTGTGTAACTTGTGGGCAGTGATCAGTGATGGCTCAGATATCTTAATTATCCAACTATTTAAGAACCAGATCTCTATCCAAGCCCAGCCTGTCATAGCATCAACTGCTCTTGCCAATATTACAGCTTTAAGCAGCATTTACTCTGTGGGTGAACACAGCATGTGGTAAAATGATTTAGCATCATGAATAAACACATATGCTTGCTTGGGTTCAAATTTTAAAAGTGACAAACCCATTTTCTGGCCTGTGATTTAATGGACTAGAAACAAACTAAAAGGTACATAATTTACTATGCACGAACAAATAACTTCCGTTGCAGCAAGTAGAGTTTTTGATATCAAGGGCTGTACTTAGAACTGCCAGTTAGGGACAGGTCATATGTGCCTTCCTCTTACATGTATGGATACACACACACACACACACACACACACTCACACACACCCTCACATTTCTCCACATGCCCCAACAATATCTCTTTCATGCTTTGAAAAATCCCTGGGCTAGCACTGGTTGGTAATGAACGCCTAACATCATGAAGTAGAGAAGAAAATCTGACGGGGAAAAACAAACACATTAAACAAGAGGTTAATAAAAAGATGCTATAATAGGCAGCAACAAAACAAAATGCCAATACATCATTTCTGTTCAAAAAAATGCAACTTCGATGCCTAGTTTCCTGAGCCTGAAAGCCTTTCCCCTCGAGCTTCCCCCAGCAGACAAGCACATCATTTTACTTTTCGTCTTGTTCCTATTTTATGTTTACATTTTATTTTCTCATTCTCTTTTCTGAATCCCCCTGCTTCTAGTTTCCAGCTCAGTGTTTACAGAGACCTTTACCAGAATCAAGGAGGTTGAAGAGACCCCCTTTTTTCCTCCTTCTCCTGTAATGTCCATTCTTTTTTTTTTCTCTCTCTCTCTTCCCAGAGAATAGATAAGTTTACCCAGAAAATAAAAAGCTAATACAACCTTTTGCTCATCAACAAAAGTATGTCTTGTTGTAGCCAGGAATAAGTTAATAAAACAGGGAAAAGGCTTAGTGGCTTAAAAATAGGCTCCTTGGGGTTATGAAGGAACAATGTTGTTTTTTCTTCCCAGCGTGCAAGGATTTAATTAAGTGATAACAGTCACCTTGGGGTGGCTGCACAAGGCAATAATATCTAGGTGAAGAAAAATGCTGAAGAGAGTTGAGTACAGTCAATTTATCTTCAGAGAAGGCAATAAATGAACAAAGCATAGGTATTGGGCTGATTGTTTTGCAATGTTTCCATTACTGATAAGAATCAAAAAAAAAAAGGACAGAGATTTGGTATTTTCAGTTTCTGAAATGTACTAAACACAGAGAAAGGAAATGAAAAAATTGCTGTGAGGTCACACCCTCACATTCTAATTACTAACAGTTTGGTAATTATTCAAGCTAAACAGAACAAGGAAATTTTTATGTTGACACAAAGGATGGAAACACAGCTGAGTTGTGTAGTTATAAGCAAACACACAGGACTTGGAAATTTTTGTTGTACAAAAAAAAAAAAGAAACTATAAAGAGGCAAGGGCAGAAGGAAGATGCATTGCTGGTCAGCCTCAGAAATAGCAGCCTTTCTCTATTCAAAGGTCAAAGCTTAGGAACTTTGGAGAAGTTTTAGGGGAATAAGTACAGCTGTATTATGTTCAGGCATGTATGACAGTCTAACATACAAACAACCAGACAAACCCCCAAAGAGGGACATTATCAGCCCTGCATCATATTATGAAATAACTGTAAGTTTAGAAAAAAATTATTGGAAACTCAGGTCCACAGAGAACTCAGGCATTTTAGCTGAGAGGGAAGGTTGATGCATAGTTTGAATGAAGTGAGTGTGAATATACAGTTGAGAAAGCCAACATGATGTTTTTACCTTTTTCTTATTGTGGGATTTGGGGATTGATTTTTTTTTTTAATAGACTCCATTTTCCAGAAACAAGAGCAACAACCCAAAACCTCCTTCCATATTGCTTTCATCAGTGGATCTCAAAGCACCCTGCAGTTAATTAATTCTAACACAGCCTCTGCTTGGCAGAAGGGAAAGGAGACAATAAAGTGAAATGTAACTGGTCGAAGACTACTCAACCTGTTCACTTCTTGGTTTTGATCCTTGATTCCCACACTTCGTGTCTACTTAATTGCCTTCTTGGAGACCACATCTGCCTCTCAAGAGTTCAGGTTCATAGCTCTGTAATTTCAGCAGAGATGGAAAAGCTCCTACTCTCCACCCCTGCCCTTCCTATCCCAAGCTATGTCTCCACAAGTACTCTTCCTTCAGCAGAAAGTGATTCCCCAAGAGCAGCTGGGATGGGGCCTCTGTTGCCAGCTGGGTCCACCCGTGCATACAGGAATGGTGAGAACCTGCGCGAAGGGCCAGTGATTGCTTAGAGGATCAGGAGCAGTCTCTTCCCTACACAATCTTCTCCCTCATCCACCCCAGTGCGAAGTCTGAGAACAAATGTATTTCCTTCATTCCCCACCTCTGCAGGATGTATGCAGACTGAGTCCGCTTTGAGAGGCTGCCTATATAGGGAAACAGTAAACAACTCCGGATCAAATAAAAAAGGGTAAAGCTACAAATACAATGTCACAGAAATGCTATCATCTTAATGTGAATCTATGACAGACTTGTAAATTACAGACTGTTGGGGGTGGGTAAATCTCAATGGAATAAAAAATACACACAATGTCTCACACTTACTATGAGCAATAGTTAAGTTGTCTTAAGATTGCACTACAGGGGACAGTCTTGCAGTTGTTGAAGTTACAAAAAGAAAAAGTCTTATTTTAAACAAGGCTTTCAATACGCAAATCATCAAAGGCACTATTTAGAGAAATGGAATTCCTTTCTCCTAGTTTCCCTATCTTTTCCAAATGCTTGTCAGTGCTTTTTAACAACAACAACAATAATAAAAAAATTCTCACAGGTCCTATGTCAAGGTTTAGGTGACAGGTCTCTTTGTGACAGCAAATTTTAATACTAGATGGCATGGGCTTTCCTGTTGACAGCTGTCCAAGACTGACTACTGTAAGAGCCAAACTGTTTAAGGAATTATTTACTCTCCTGTTCCAAAGAGATTTGTAAAATGCTGAATGCAGAGATGTTGGAGCTTTATATTATGTTTTGGTTTGGGCCCTGCTGGGTTAGCAGCACAACAGGGAGAGGAAGGCCTGACTCTACATTCTTCTGAGCAAAGTGAACTCAAGAATCTTCCAGTTTTACATTATTAGTTTTCATATGTTTTGGGTGGGGGTGGCAGTTACTCCTCAGGTTCTTTAGGACTTTTAAACCTCCCTGGGGTCTAATATCTAGAGTCTTTAAAGGAGAAATCAATAGGCTAAGGATAACTAGCTAATACCCATGACACTATATAAATATATAGCAGCAAGTGCTGTTTACTTTTTGTTTGTTTGTTTGTGGTTTTTTTGTGTAAAACAACACAAAGGAGGCTCACTCATTCATTAGCTGGAGCTCCACCGTAAAGTGGTTCAGGGCTCATCTCTACCACAAGCTGAAGCTATGTCAGGGAGCAGGGAAGCCAAGAGCTCTGTTAATGGATACTTAAAAGCTTGCATGACAACCTGGCTGAGGTGACTTGACCAGCTCTGGACTCAAACTACCATCACAGCCCTGCCACAGCCAACAGTGCTCTGTGTGCCATAAGGGTCTCATTTTCCCTGTTCTCTGCCAGTTTCCCTCCCCAAAGCTTATTTCCTTGACATTGTAGTCCCAAGATCCATCAATTTTCCTACAAATGATTTAAATATATCCTTCTATATGACTGATACCCATTGAGGATATACATCACATTTGCTTTCTCTATTCATCTGTTAGTGGGCATCTACCCTGTTTTTATAATTTAGCCATTATGAGTTTTGTTGCTTATAATACCTGTATCACTGCACCATGATACATGATGTTAACTCAAGGAGATATAGTTGGGTCAAATGAAACTTCTATTTTTAGATTTTTGAGAAATCATTATACTGATAGTGGTTGTACTAGTTTACATTCCTACCAACAGTCTAAAAGGGTACCTCTTTCCTCACATTCGCACCAGCATCTATTATTTTCTGAGTCCTTGATAAGGTCCATAGTTTCTGGAATAAGTTGGAACCTCACAGTTCTTTAGTTTTGGAGTACGCTAATGGAGGCACAGAAGGATATATAACACATGGATTTTTTTATATGAGAAACCCAAAATATAAATAACTTAAAGAGTAAAATAAAGGAAAGATGGTAGAAATCAGTGAGGTAAACTTTTTGGAGATGGGGAAGGGGACTTACAAAGAGGGGACAGGGAGATGGTAGGGTACAGGGAAGGAAAGAATAAAAAATGATAAAGAATATATAAGCATATATATTTTTAAATTAGTATACATATTAATATATATATATACACTAATAAATAGTCCCTCTTAATATACATTATATATACACTAATTTCCCAAGATGAACGTAATTACTATGTATCACAAACTTATGCAAATTAAAAAATGTTCATGGACTGTACTTTGAGAAGCAAGTATTTAGGAGATTTTTGAGTCATCTAGGTGAGAGATGATGTGGCTATGAGAACACACTTCAGAGTAGAATTTTTTTTTTCAGTACTGAGAATTGAACGCATACCTTCCCAATGGGCTACATCTTCTAGTACCTGTTAAACCTTTTATTTTGAGCCAGGATCTTGTCAGCTTGCTAATTTGTTCAGGCTGGCCTCAAACTTGTCATTTTCTTGCCTCTTAGAGTACTGCGGTTCTGAAATTTAGATTTTCATATTTGTCCTAGCAGTTACTATCTGTGTGACTCTGAGCAAAGCATCCTAATTATGCTGCACCTCAATTTCCTTGCCTGTGAAATGGGGGTAGTAATTCTTGTCATAGAGGGAGATGGTAAGTTTCCAACTGTATAACCAATGGAGAGTGTTTAACATACTACTGGAACTTAGTAAATGGTAGCTTTTGATTTTATTGTTATTACTATTAATAAAAACCATAATTTTAACAAACGTGTGCTCTTGTTGAAAGGAGCATTCAGAGTTACTTGTGAGGTCCCTGTTCTTTCTGCCCAGAATCAAGTGGGTCCCTATTTTCTTGGCAGCAGTGACTTTGTGGTGAGTTCTGAGAGTTGGATATAATTGAGAAGTTGGTGAATTAATTAATGGGTCTGAATGAGAAGCCTAACACATGATAAAATTTGTATGACACTTTATGCTTATTTTTCTGAATGACATTGCTCATTTAGCGTTAGTATCATCACCCATGATGGCTCCCTCAATGTGAGACTTTAAAATAAAGCTGATGATCTTGATGGCACACAAATTTAATATTCGAAGAGGCTTTAGTTTGACTATAAAGAAAACTACAATTCCAATTAATGCCCATTAATCTATGAACTAGCCATATTCTCAAACAACCAGTCAATTAAAAGTTTATGCGCATGTTGAAACCTCTATTTACCACTTTACTACTAACAATAATACATCCTACGAGATTCTTCCTGTTTGAGCATGTCAAAGAGAAACACAGATTTGTTTAATTGTAATCCTCAAAAGTGACTTGGTTGGCACATTCTTATATGCCCTAAATTAGGCCAGCTGCCTCAGTTAAATACACAATGATCAAACATAGAACAGAGTATTACAGGAGGCAAATCTACTCATTTATTGACCTTAAGCAAGTGGGAGACATAAATGTTCATTTATTTTAGCCATAGAAGATTAGATTTTCCTTCCAGGGGCACAGATACACTGTCTACATGGAGAAGGAAGAAACACACTATCATATTTACTCACTCTTCCTGCCAGATATATTAATTTCCAATTCATGCTCATTATGGCCATGTGAAATAGTTCCAAGGCTTTCATTGTTTTTCACATTATAGCTGTACCACTGATGTATGAAAATATCTCAGAAAAATAGACTTGTAATTGAGTAAACAGGAAAATGTACACCAATTTCTCTTTCAAATAGACAAGTAACTGCATTTTCTAGACATTGTGTGAGCAACATATATCCAGTATCTTTGTTAAAATGATGGGTCTATCTTTTAGTTGAAATTCTAATCCATTATACCATTTTAGTGGCAAAGATAGAAGAAACTGGCTCCATCTTTCATTTAGTATGAAACATCATCTTTTACCATATCCAAAAGTAGAATTAAAAAAAAAAGCAGGAACCCCCAAAAGCACAAAACAGCACATAAAATAACAATGAAAACCAGTTTCCAAACAGAAGACAACATCTCCAAACCTTACATTATAGTGTTACCATTAGTGTTTTAGCCTTGAATCTCCCATTAATGCTGATGGGAACTGCATAGCTAAAGCTCATGCATCAAGTTGAGAAAACACTCCTTAGGATCAGTTCTGACTCCTGTGTTACAACACAAATCATGATAATATTTCTCTATCTCTGTATTTCATTGGGAAAATACAATCTAGCACTTTATATACTCATAAATTATGACTCTGTCCCTCTACTGTTTATGATTATTAGCCTATTCTGTATAGAAAATAAAGATCTTCTTAAATAACATTTTAAACAAAAGTTTTTAAATAAGTAAAGAAAATTGTAGTTGTTTTTGAATCACTGATGATTTTACAAAATTATAAACGGGAATTTAATATTATTATAACCGCAAAAGAGAGGTGTCATTCTATCCATTTTACATATTTATGAGCCAAATATCTCTCAATGTGTCTTATGGTTCAACAGCTGCCCTGGAACAGGAGCACGGAGCGGAAGGTGAATGTTCACTTCTGCTCACCTCTGGTCTAATTACAAACTCTTATTAGCACTAGTGGGGGTAGTTCAGCTGCTCAGAGTGCACTTAATGTGGCCAAGGTCAGGCATCTAAGGCCTCACTCCAGTGGTTTCAGTCTGTGCAGTGGCCAAGAAGAACATTCCTGACACTGACCAATTGTCTGATAAACACATCCTTTCACTCAAAACATGTAGGGAAGGGAGTACAGTTGGATCTCTTCAAATCTATCACTATTGGTAAAATAATAACTCAAGTCCTATGTCCTAAACAAGCAGATTTTATGAATAAAACACAGCAGACTTTGCTACTAACAAAACATATAAAAATTTAAATGGATCCCAGACAGCTTTTAACAATGACGAGTGTGCTTTTATAAAAAGGTGAAGAGTGACTCATCTTTATTGAAAAAAATTCAGAAAATGAAAATAAGCAAAGGAAAATGCAAGTCACCTATAATCCAGAGAAAAATTCTATTACTGTTTTGATGGACATGTTAATCATGTTATTTGATTAAATCACAAAGTATTTACTGAGCAACTACTATGTGTTGGCTATTACTTGGTGCTAGAGCTCTGATGAACTAGTCAGTCTATATTCTCATTAAACATACTTATAGATGGACAACTTTAAAAGACACACTCCGTATGATTGTACTTTACAGATTGTTACACAAGTTATTCAACCAAAAGATTTTGCCAGATTCACATTTGCTCTGTGCGTCTTCTAACATCAGTTACACTCAAGCATCCTTTTCACGACTTCTTACAATGCTGATTTCATGCCACTGTTTAGCCTAATGAGTTTTGAACCCATTTAGAATGGAATATTTCTAGGAACACAGAATTAGAATGACAGGAAAAGAAAGATTTCAAAATTACTGTGAGGCTGTATCCTGATCTTTTTTCATGAATATGTTCAGTGCTAATTTTTATGACTGAATACATATTTCCCAATATAGAATTTGAATAAATACTACACTTGGTTTTGCTTGTTATATTACCAAGGTTCAAATGTTATCTTCCCACAAAGAAAAAGAGTAAGGGAAGAACATTTTGCTCTGACTTTATTTTCATTCTTTTCAAAATCTTCGATTGAATCTTCTGAGACTAATAGCAAGTTCCACTGGTCCTGCTCCTTGCTAACATGTTTGTCTTATAATGGGCACCGTATCCTGTGGCTTCACAGTAGCCACAGTACATGTGCTAGAAAGAGGACTTCCCTGGAGCCCAGGGCCTCCATTTCTACCAGCAGTGACACGGCAGGGACCCCTCCACCCTGTACTGGGCTAGCATCACTCCTCCCACGGTGTTACAGAGTTACATTCAGGTCTTTCCAGGCCTCAACAGAGAATACATGACGCAGTCACTGGAAACTCTAGACAGATTTTATTAATTTACTTTCACGAAGAAGTGAGAATGCACAAGGTTCACTGGTAAGAGATTAAATGACCACACGCATGTTGTATGAAGAAGAAACTTACAAAAGATTCAAACTCCTCAAATATAGAAGGCAGCAGGAACTCTCCCATACATATCACTGTGCAGGTAAGAAGACATTTCTATGCTTTGGAAACACTTGTACACTCACAACTATATTCTAGTCACACTCCTGACTTCTTCACAGTTCTGCAATGCCCAGCTCCCATGGACTGTGTTATTAAAGGTATCTGACCACAAAAGCCTGACTCCCAATATAAAGAAATATATTGTTTATCATTTTCAGGATGGGATGCAGGAAAGTATATAAACCAGGCTTATTCTGGGTTGGTCCTGTTTCTCTAGCTGTTGTTCTATGTGATGCTTTCAGCCATGATTCATGTGTAAAAATAGTACTAATATTTCCTACTGCAGAAGTATTTTCACACAGCAGAAATGTGCAAATGTTTTCATTAATTTGGTTACATTGACCAATAATACTTAGCAGGCAGGTCATAAATTTTCCCTGTAGATTTTTTATTAGATTATGACACATAATAAAATAAAATAAAGAAATACTCTTGTCATGTTATCTAGGTGATTGGATAAAATGTCAGAAAGATTTTTAACATTTTTACAATGGAGTACTATTTAAAAAATCATAATGTATATTATTACATAGTATATAGCATCATGAAAATACTAGTCTACTCACCATGTATTTAGACAGTCGTCACTTATTTCATATACATATTCAAAGGCCGATCAAAAATTACATTGAATGTTTAAAGTTAAAAAATTAACACAGTAAAAGATACATTGATTTAAACTCCCACCTCCAAAATAAAATAGTCCCCTTGCTTCTGACATACATACCCATCATTCTTGCAACTTTCCGAAGCAGTTCTGGAAGTTCTCTCTTTTCTTTGAGCATCCTTACAAAAAATATGATGAATACTACTGTCATGTGCCATCCAATGGAAAGGCAGGCTTATAAAAACATCACAGTGTGACCTCATCCATTCTATCCACCAGATCTTGCACCATGTGATTGCTGGCTCTCCACAAAGAAAAGACAATCATGAAAGGTAAATGTTTTGAATCAACTAAAGACTTGGAAGGAGCCAGGCCAGCATAATGAAAAACAAGCAGGATAAGCAACTCCAGAACTGCTTCAGAAAGTGGTAAGTATGATGGGATAAGTGTATTCAAAGTGAATGAGAGTATTTTGAGGGGAATTAATGGCACTGTCTTTTACTGTAATCAGTTTTCTTTCTTTCTTTCTTTCTTTCTTTCTTTCTTTCTTTCTTTCTTTCTTTTCTTTTGTTTTGTACTGGGGATCGAACTCATGACCTCATGCTTACTGGGCAGGTGCTTGAGCCACTGAGCTAAATCACCGGCTCTCAATTTTCTTAAATTTAAACATTCACTGTGTTTTCTGGTCATACAACTAAAATATGTGTATATATAAATTCTGTAACTTGCCTTTTTGAATGTAACATTGTCTTGGATACCTTTTCATTCACTACATTTTTTTTCCTAAATAGTATAGTAGATCATAATAGTTTAAAACATTCTCTTACTGAAGGTAGTTTCAAAATTTGAGGTAATTATAGACATGCTACAATGAGTTCACTATAAGATTTCTGTAACAATATTCTCAAAATGAATTAGTTGGTCAGTTCTAATAGATGCTGACAATTTGCCCTATTTTTGCCAAATTGTTTTCCAGGAGGTATTAAAATTATGCATTCTCAAAAATAATGTCAACTTTTGTATATTCTTACTCCCATTTAGTCCTATTGGTCTTTTCAATTTGCAGCCTTTTCATGTCTCAACTGGTCATTTCTGTTTTTTGGTAACACTCCTCCCATTTACATCTTTTTGCTATGGTGTTATGGAATATTTGTCTTCATGTATTTTTGGGTCTTTTTATACACTTTGGATATTTATCCTATGCTTCATGTGCCACCAATACTTTCTATCACTGTAATTTATCTTTTAAACTTATTCATAGTGTCTTGTATATAGGTAAAAGTTTTTAAAGTAATCCTTTCTGTTAGTCTTTCATGATGCCTGAGTTTCCTTATATAGGAATCCCTGCTCCAAGATGGCAAAACTGAAATACTTCTATTATTTCTGATATTTGCTTACAGTCCTGTTTACTGTGCTCAGTTCTTTAACTCATGAATTAAAGAAATAAATAATGCTTTTTATGCATTTTTGAAATCTAGATAAAAGCACATTCCTTATAGATTATTTTTTCTCAATAACTCAATATTAAATATAAAGCCCCGTTAAAGTATAAGCATGATTTTCTAGGGCTCTGGACTAATGCATTTGGCAACCACCTTAGAGAAATGCTGTTCTTTCCTTTCCTGAGGTAGAATGAGTGGCTCTTGCCTTGCTATTCTGTTTTTAGGAAGCAACAGTTTGCTACACTACACTAAAGTCACTTTTCAAAGGAAGAAGACAATAATACTTATGTCTATGGTTCCCATGGTTATGGATAGCAGGGACTTAGGGTTCATAATCAATTATTTCATTTCTTAGATTACTGGTGATAAAAAGCACCTGTATAGAAAGAGAACCTCCAGAGACAGAAAAGAATGGGTTCAAATCCTGGGTTTTGCTATACATGAATTCCATGAACTTGGCCAAAGAATCTCTTTTCTGTGAAGCTGGATGCTTCATTTATGAAATAGAGCTAACACCTACCACCCTCAGGATGAAGTGAAGTGACATACGCAAGTCATGAAACAGAGTGTCCGCCTCATCATAAGGATCAGTTCTGTCTCCTTTTCACTGATGCTCCCTCAAACTCATATCACAGCTGCTCTGGAGAGAACTGAATAAGCATTGTCTATTTTCCCAGAAAAAAAAGAAAGTGCAACTAAAGTTCATAATAAGGTTGGCTACAGCTGGCACAGAAGCTCAAGAGAGTCTAGAGAAGAATACTGGGCTCAAAGTCTTGCTTAATAAAACAATTGAACTTTAGAAAAAGACTAGAATATCAGAAATTCAATAATGAAGTTGATTTCTTGAACATATCTTCCTCTTGGGGTGGAGTTTGGCCTGAGCTAAATTTCACTCATGATTTGTATTGGCCACCACTTAGCCTCTGAAGGGGCCTGTGTCAGGTAGAATAACTGAGCACTGGATCCAAAACTGAGATTATTTTTTGAAATGTGCAAAGAATAACAGATTATGAAGGCAGTCAACAACCCAATTATAATGAACAACTGACGATACTTTGTTCAAGAGGATATACAAATGGAAAATAAACACAGTAAAAGATCATTAGACATTTGCAAAAATACAAATTAAAATCATAATGAAATATTGGTACTTTAGAAAGCTAGACATCGCTACTTTAGACAACACTGTTTTAGAAAGCTAAAACAGACAAACAAACAAACAAACCCCTGACAATTCCAAGCACTGACAAGGCTGTAGAACTACACTGTTGGTCAGAATACAAAATGGTAAGGGTACTCCGGAAAACAGTTTGGCAATTTATTAGAAAGTTAAATATACACTTATCAGATGATCCAGAAATCCTACTTTTAGGTATTTACCCTAAAATAAGTTAAACCTATGTCCACGCAGAAACTTATGCATGAAGGCTTATGGCAACTCTATTCATCAGTGCCAAAACAGCAAAACAATTAAAAGACTCCACAGTGGTTGAATGGATAAACGAAGAGTGGTTCAGTTGTATGATGGACTAATACTTGACCATAAGGAAGAATGAATTACTGCTATGAATCTTAAGCACATTACGTTGAGTAAAAGAAACCAGTCTCAAATGTTTACAAACTGCATGATGCCATTTAAATAACATTCTTATAGTAAACTGTAGAACTACAGTAAATGAGAACAAAACAGTTGTTGTCAGGGGTTGGAATATGGGTGATACAATGGGAAAGACAGCACTTGGCAGGTTTTGGGGTGATGGACATTTCTGTATCCAGATCATGGTCATGGTTACATGAATTTAAATAGTGTTAAAATTTATAGATAGGCATTCAAAAAGAGTCAACTTTATTGTACATATATTTTTAAAAAAACTTTTAAAAAGAAAGCACAGCATATTTTAATAAACTTCCTTCAACTAGACTGAATAAGTTCCATTACACAGGGAATGGTCCAAGGCCAGTCCCTTCTTCCTTCTAACCAAAAAGACATTTTTCTCAAACACCATTACTCATAGTAATGAATTTTTTTAAAATGAATCTTCTATGCTTTTGCTGGACCAACTTTATGACTGCCCACTGGTTAGCATTGCTGTTTTCCCACATGGAGAATAATTCCACTACTTGCAGAGCATTCTGAATGCAAACTATGTGTGGCTTCTCTCCCAGTCTGGTCTCCACCTTGTTGTCAGAAGCTACTGAAAGTTGGTCACCAGCAGCCAGCTGGTTGCCAGAGCCTTTGAGTTTTTAGTAACAGCTTGGATTACCACCATGATATAGCCTCTCCTTCTCCCCTACTCCCACTTCATATTTTTATTTATTTATTTTGGGGGAGAACAAGTTGTCTTTAACCCTTGAACCCAATTTGAAGGCATTGGAAATAATTAAGACTGACATTTCTAGGGTTAAACGTCAAGCAGGAGAAAGAGCTGAAAAAGGAAATTCCCCAGCTCCTTAGTAATGAAAAGCTGAGGGTATACCTTCTGTGGCTGTCTGTGAGATGCTTTCACATCCATGTGTCAAGGGTTTTTCAAACTGACAACTTGCAAATTTGAAATACAAAAATGCCCAGAGCGATATTTTAGTGGCTCAGGGAAACTCTTGTGTGGGAAAAAGAATTCTAAAGTGAAACGTCTCTTGAAATCACACAGGGCCTGACCACGATACTCTAATTATGCTAATTGCTTCAATGCCCTTGCTTTATTTATGCTGAGCAGCTAAGATAAATAAAGGAAAATTGCTTTGGATCTAACTGTATTCATATCAGAATGCAAACTAGCCTGTGTTTGTTATGTGATTGCTGATCTGTTTACACTAAATTCTGCAGGTAATTGCAGTTTTGATTGCACATTTATTTCTAGCTGCACAGGTCCCAGGACTAGGTCTGTCTGTTTTTATAATTAAACCGTTTTGTAATATCTAAACTCACTAAAGAGCAAAATGATGCTTTAAGAATTTACATATTTTATGCATTAAATATAATACTTTGGTGAACAGTGACAAAAAGGAAAAAAAGTATGTTTACCACTAAAAAAATTGGACAGCATGTTCTGGATTTGAAGAAATTTGAGACATCTGTTCCAAGGCCTGTTCACTGAATGGGACAGATGCCTGGCGCATCCCTGGAATCTGTTCTTCAACACATAGTTTTTGAACTTTCAGTTGCAACTTTCATATTAGTAAAATATGTTAATAGAACATGCTGCCACTTGGTGATTCCTAAGACAATGAAGTAGTATTTTATACCCTAATGAAATGGTTGTGTCTATGCTCCTTGTTCAGAAGCTGAAACTTCATGGAGCTTTCACGGCCTTTGTTTTTCTGTTCTAGATCAATTTTCTGGGCACCTTCACCGTGGTCACTGGTCTCAGCTTACAATTCAGTTTTGATGACAGCTTTCTTGGGATTTCAAACACAGCAACATACTTAGGGGGAAAACAACATGCATAACACACACAGGAAAAATATATATTTCTCTTACTTTAGGATACCCATGACTTTCATATCACAGAGCAAAAGGATTTGATAATATCACCATCACAAACATAAAATGATATCACTTCAATATTGCTTCTTTACCCATCATCAAATTCTGAAACAGTAATTTAGTCTGCCCTACTTAATGGAAAAGTTAATATCAGTCTATATAGAATAACCCACAAAGCTTCTTAACCCAGATTCTGCTCATGAAAACTCCACCAGTCTAAGTGTATTTTGTCTCAAATACCCCTGAGGGATGCTCTCAATAAATATAGGCTAGTGTTAGCCCCTGATGGCATCTTTAGCTTTCTTCCCTCCGTGAGGAAGATAAGAGAAGGTGGAGATAATTAAGGCACTCGAAACACCTTGAGAAAAGCTGAAGTTTCTTAATGTCAGCAAAAGGCTATCATGTATCGTAGTTGCTGGGGCAAAGGAGGGTGAACCATGGCCAAAGTCCTCCATGGCTTTCAAAGAACACTTAATTCAAGTATAAAAGTAGTCATATTTTACCTTTGGTAGCTATGTTGTTCTAAGTGGAGATTTAGCAAAAAATGTGGATGGAGCAAGAAATCTGATGTCAGGCAGCTCTGGGTTTGAATACAGGATGGCTCCTATCAGCATATTAACTTGGAAAAAGCAAAGGAAAATTTGCTTAACTACCCTGATGCACAGATTCCTTGGTGCACCTCATATGGCTGTTGTGAGAATTATGTTGCTATATGTGAAGTTTTTCAGCGATAGCAATCACCACTCAGGTCTGGGGAAGTTTTCAACACACATTTGCAGGTCAGACTGACACTGACACCTACCACCTCCCTTGCTTGACTGCTGAGTAAGTGCCACTTTCTCACAGCCTGATGGAGCTGGCCCTGAAGAGAGTCTTGGTTCAGCTGGATATTTGCCGACAAAAGCATAAAGGATTTCTCAGAAAGTTTCATAGAGAAAGGAATTTTTAGGTGGCAGTACTTTACAGACACATGAGGTACTACTAGATCTGCTTGATCATAATGCATGGCAGTAGTTATCATTCTCTGTACAATAATTTATTAACCTTTAGGTATTTCCCAATTGACTGTGATTGTTCTGGCAAGGTTGATGTCTTCTTGTCAATGCAGAGGGTAACAAAAAACTCACATAATCATAGCCCATAAAGTAAGTGAATTCTGCATGAATGTATAGGTGGATACGAAAACTTGGGCTCTGAAATAGTCAAACCTGGCTCAAATCCTTGATAGGTGGGCATCTTAACCTCTCTGAGTCTCCATTCCTTCTTAACCAAAATCCTCAATTAATCAATTAGTCAAGCAGACAGGACAGTTCCTTACTTTGCAGAATATATGAAGAATAAATGCCTCACCAGTAACAGGGATTTTTTTTCTTGGAGGGAAAAAAAATCCTATTAAAGAGAATTTATAGAACAAAGATGACATTTTCTAATGAAATGGTATGACAGATTTCAGTCCAGGATGCTGGCATTCCTAAACTTAGGATGAGATTAAGATCCTTGGATCTCTTAAGGTTTTTGTAGAAATGGTCACAGCTCCAGATTTTTGCCATCCTCTGGTAGGCAAATTATGACACAGCATCTAGAAATCCCTCAAAACCCAGCATTGCTTAAAATGAAGCCCCAGATAGTAGTTCAGCTACTATTCCCACATTTCAGTGGAATTCCCGCATTTCAAACACTAGCTTCCTGTGGTTCCTTTTACCCATTCTTTGGAAACTAGTTAACAAAAGAATGGAAAAATAGAAATCTATGGGATCCACTCTTCATTTCTAAATAAATTCTGATTTTTACGAGTTGTGAGCATGCATTTATTATCTCAATACATGTATCCAAATCTTTCCATAGTGATTATGTGTGTTTGAGTGTTTGCTCATAAACTCATACAGAAAGACATGACATTTCTCCAGAGGAAATCATATGACAACTCAGTAAAATGAACAGATTTCTGAGAAAGAGATAATTCCTTTGCTTATGTTGTCTCAGAGACCTGTTAAAGTCAAGTCATTCATATGCAAATTGTACAGTTGTGCCGGGCAGTAATTTCTTCCTATGCCAACCATCCTGGTTTTGGGCTCTTACTCTGATTGACATCAAAGGTAGGAGGATCCAGAGTATAGGACAGAGCCAAATAGAGACTCATTCTCATTCCTTGCCCATTTGGAGAGTGTGTGGAATTCAGTTGTTGAAAATGGCTCACACCCTCAGTATTTGCCCCAGCTACCAAGAAGAACAGGGAGTAGATAAAGCAGAGGGAAGTCATGACTGGGGGATAGGGAATAATTTTTAACAGCTGGGAGTGCATGGAGGCTGTCAATGAGTTTCTTCTTCCACACAGAATTAGAAAGGCACTACTACACTCACCATCTGTATTTGAAAAGTGGGGTTGCGTCAACTTCCTAAGGACAAAGATGCCAGCTACTTTTCCTTCTGGAGGATTTAAACAGTAGGTGTTGAACATTCACTGAATGAATAGAAGATATGGATAGGCTTTGCATTCATAACAACAAGAAGTGAAAGGAGGTT
>RJWT010002255.1:0-41899 GCA_004365215.1 Cuniculus paca
AAGAAGGGGAGACTTGAGACTAAGGAAGGAATGGAAAAGAAGAGATATGGCTTTATTAAAAAAGTGAATACAGCCACTAAGTAAAATACAGACAAATGACTATACATAGCCACAAGAACAACCTGTGTTTGCTTTAGTGCTGAGTGAAAAGGAAAAGTTATATCTTGGTTAGGCAATTTCAATCACAAGCAGGCATTCACATGTTTTCCATATATGAATTAAAGTTACTTCAATCCCCAAAAGCACTACTAAAATGGAACAATAATTAACTCAAAAATCTGATCCACATGTAAAAACAATGAGAACACTGGAACAAAAGTCAGAATTAACCCTGGAAATTAACTGAAATATGCCCGCAAAAACCTAATGTTAACTTTCTCAAGAAAAATGACAGAATTTCCCTGATCACTCCAATAACTGAGCAGAGACTTTGGTGACTGCAAACAACAAACTGCTGCCAGTATCTTAATTCTCAACCTGATGTGATAATCATTACCAACATAATCATTAAGTAATTAAGGTACTTCAATTCACCAATTTGGTTGTGCTTAGGGTTCTGTGAATATTTTTGAGCACGACAGGAAAGTTCATATTTTGTCTAAATTCTACCAGAAAAGTTAACTCTTGAAATTCTGTTACAGACTCCTGAAGACTTAGAGAAAATGTGGCTTCTACCAATTGTCCAAAGTGTATCTAAGAAGCCTACACATTTTATTAAAAAGCCCAGAAAATCCAGAATGTGCCATCACGAGTCCATGGGCACAGCATAACTTCCTACTGAGAAAGTTGGCTCACTGTCTAAAACATGTAAACAAATATAGCTAATCCTTGATTCAAGCAGAAGAAAGCCAAAGGCTAAAAGAAGAAATGAAATGCACAAAACGAATTTATTCCTGTGTTAGGCAGCTATTCAAAATTATAACAAATACAGAAGATAATCAAATTCTAAAATAAAATAGGTTGTTTTGGCTCCCAGTTTTGGAGATTTTGGTTCACGGTCCAGTGGCCTTATTGCCGTGGGACTGTGGTAAGGCAGTGTGTCACACGGCAGAGCAAAACTACTCACCTCATGACTGAGATGCCACAGGAAGAAAAGATCAAGGGCTCATAATCTCTTTTAAGGGCATATTCCCACCTAAAATTCCCACCACCTCCCCATAGCACAAAGCTGGAGACCAAGTCTTTAACACATAAGCCTTTGAGGAGAGGTCTGGACCCATATTATAGTATTTTGCCTCAGTTCCAAAAGTTCAAAATCCATCTCACAATGCCAAATGTATTAAGTCCACCTCCAAGAAACTGCAAGTCATATTTCAGAATTGCTCAAAAGTACAAGTCGTGTTTCCTTTTTAGACTCAAGGGAAACTTATATTAAGTTACACTGATTCATGGTAAAAATTCCCATTTTGAAAGTGAAGAACAGGAAAAAAGCAAGAAGATACCAGGTCAAAGTAAACTTGAAACCCAGTAGAACAAACATGAAATTCAATTTTACAAGTCTGTATCTGGCGTTTATGGCACAGTGTGGTAGAATGTGAACTCCCAAGGGCTTAGGCAGCTCAGCCCCTACAACTCTGCTGGTTACAGCCCACCTGGTCACTCTCTCAAATTGGTTTGCATATGTGGTGCTGCTTTTACTGGTAGATAGTTTCTTGGAAGATAGTGCATGCTCCTAGCATTTCTAACTTCCTGGGGTCTCCACTATAATTTCACCTCTGTGCTCATAGCTCTTTGCATGAGTTACTGGCAGGGATTGTAATTCTTCCACACACCATCTAGTCTCCCAGGCTTCCCTTTGAAATATCAATGGAAGCATCCATAACCCAGTGACTCCTGCATTCTGCATTCTTGAAAAACCAGCATCATATAAATAATACCAAAATCCCCTGCCACCACAAGCTGTTACTGGGCCCACTTGAACCATAACTGTAGCAGCCCCTGAGTGTTTTACAGCTAAGGCAACCCTAAGTGACCAGGTTGCCCAAGGGCTCTGTTCTCAATGACTCTGACTCAGAAAGTTTTTGAAACAAATTTACATTTCTGAACCTTTGAGCCTGTGAGGGGTATGATCTTACTAAATTCTAATATTCACTCTTTTCATATTGCCTTACTAAAAACAGTCGGCTTTTGTCTAACAAAAAAAAAACTATAACCTCTTTAGCAGCCGTACCCTCCATGGCTGCACCTTTTAAAGTGTTTCCTCTTCAGCTAAAAATGTGATCTTCCTACTCTGGTCTTTTTTTCCTCCCAATTCAAACTATAAAACTAGCTAAAGGCAAATGGTAATACCTATGCAACTGTCTGAATGCTGTGAATTGCCTTGAATTTTCTCCATCTGATCAACTACCTTGTGCTATAGTTTCATAGCTTTGACAAAATACCTGGCAATAAGAAGGAAAGTTTTATTAACCCTCTCAATTTCAGAGGTTTCAGTACACGAGCTTAGAGCCGGTGAGAACATGCTGGAAGGGCATTAAAGAGGAAAGCTCCTCACCTTAGGGTAGCCAAGAAGCTGAGATGGAGAACGAGCCTGAGAGGAAAGCACCCCAAGGGCAACTCTCCATGGATCCACTCATCGCAACTAAACCCACCTTCTAATTTGCATCACTTTCTAAAATGTCATCAAATTATGAATCTACCATCGATTAAGGTAGAGCTCTCAATTCAGTTACCTTCCAGAAGCCCGTAAACTAGCAAACAAGTCTCCAGCATACGACTTTAAAGAAATATTTTAGATCCAAATCACAACACAACCCATTTCCTTTAAACTCAGCCTCTCACAATGTCTCAGGAAAACACAAAATGCAGTGATTTCTTTTGCCATATTATACCAAGGATGGCCTTAGGCTAATACCCAATATAATCCTCATTTTCATCTGTATCAGATTTATTCTCTGCATTCCTATGATCATTCTGTTCTGAGAAATACCAGAAAAGCATGTTAAGCTATGATTATAGCCTTCTGGTCTTATATAGCCCTTTCTTAAAACTTTTCCAAAATACTCTTAGAAACAATTGCAAATGCTGTTCTACATAAGCAAGTATGTAGAAACAATAAAGACAAAGATTTCACTTTTTAGTACCAATTTTCTGTACATGTAAGTCAAATTTCCATTACTGTGACAAAATATGTTTACTTTGGCTCACATTTTTTTGAGTCGTTTGTTAGTTGGCCCTGTTATTTGGGCCTGTATGAAATTGTACATTATAGCAGGAATATGTGGCAGAAAAAAAATAAGTCAACTCATGGCTAGGAAAGCAGAAAGACCAAAATCCTACAACCCCCTTCAAAGACACTCCTGCAATGATCACTCTCAGCCCCAAACTTCAAGTTTCCACTACATCCAGACACCACCTGGGACAAAGCCTTGAACACACAGGCTTTTGAAGGACATTCCTCATCCGAACCATAGCACTTACTTGCAGGGAGCCTGAAAAGTTGTTCGGATTGAACAATTTGCAAAATGAAGCTTTTTTATCCTTAGGTTTTTGTCTTAATTGGAGTCTAACTTAATAAACAATATGACATAGTGTTCTTAAGAAGCAAAATGTTGTATTTCTTTGAGAAAATGACTTTATGAAAGTCACTCATTACTGTAAATAAATTAGTATATGGGATAAAAAGGTAGCATCTACCTTCACTCCAAATCTAGACTCATTTGCTGGTAGTGAAAGAGTGAATGCCAATTGTAATAAAACTAAATGATTCATTAGTGTGGCTGAAAATTGTACCACCAACTATACTGAATCAAAAGATAGTACTGCCAGATAATTAAAATTATTTTTATAATTCATCTTAAGATTAATTATTACCCCAAAGAGCAAATGTGTCTTGAGGTCTGGATGCAGACAAGAATAAGCTTGATCTCTCTTTTAGATATAGGACTTCTTTTTAAACTAAACAAAGAGTCAGAAAACGTATTCTTAGTAAAGCCAGTCACTTTGTTCTGAAATCATGGCTCATTTTATTTCATGATGTTTAAAATGAAACAACTTTAACATCGAGGAAATCATAAATTTAGACACCAACTTCAACTGAAATTTTAAATTTGGTATTATGGATTTGTTTCCAAAGAACCTATAATCTTCAAGTGTACTAACACTGCTTGCAAAGACCTAAGTATACTTTTATAGAATGTTAACTAAAACTTTTTTTACCTTTCATTTCAACTCTGTATGGAAATTAAACAGGTATGTTTGGAAAGCATTGTGCCTGTTGACAGAAAGGATTTCTTTTGGAGAATTTAAATTTGCAGTTAGTATATCCCTGGATGAACATAACTCACTAAAGAAATCGTTTTGGTTTTTAATTAAATATAGACAGGAGAACAAACAATAAAAAGCCACCACAGATACCTTTTAAAGCATCTGACAGAATTTGTTTCCAACAGCAAGTAGAAACTAGGCACAGATCTAATCCACTGTGAAAACATCCACAAAATATCTGGTTGTGCCAATAATGCTCTTGGCACCAGTGCTTTAAATTGCTGATTTTGCTGCCAAGTGTAACCCCTTGAAATGAAGAATACCTAACCCAGTAAGAGTAGAACTCTCTCTTCTGTCTCTCTTAACAAAATAGAGTTAGAAGTACTGCTGCAGATAGGTAAATAATCTTGTTTATATAGTGCTTTTTCCTAAGAGTCTACAGTATTTCATTAGTCGATTTTAGAAATATTTTACATGCCATTTATTTGATAACCTATATAATTAGTATCTACAAAAAGTATTACAAAAAAGCTCATTCACAGATAAAAGGAGTAGTTCGTGTACTTTTTAATATTTTAAATTAGCAAGCAAAGGGAATTTCTCAATCTGATGAATATCATCTGTGAGAAACCTACATCAAATACCATACTCAATAATAAAAATCCTGGGTTATTTCCTTCTGGTTAGTTGAAGCTAATTTTTTAAATGCCACCTTAAAATAACAGAAAAAATATTATATACTTAGGGATAAATGTAATAAAATATACCTAAGAATTTTCAGTGAAACTTATGAAATTTTGCTGAGATTTATCCTAAATAAATGGAAATCACAACACACATTCAAAAATCACACCACTCAATGTTATCAAGATATGGTACTAATTTTCCTGAGAAAATTCACTACAGTATATTCAAACTTCCTGCATAGTTTTGTAGGAACTGGTTACAAGATTTATATAAAATAAAAAAGACCTTAAACAGTCAATGTAAATTGAAAAAATGAAGAAAAGACATGAGTACTTACATTGCTTGGCTTGATGATATCATATTAAGCCTTTTACTATCAAGATATTGCAATGTTAAATAAAAACCAAGGGAACAAAATAAAAAGTCCAATAACAATCTTTCTTATAAGTAAGGAATGATTAAAATACACTGTGAATGTTTAAATTGAAAAAATGTATTACAGTAAAAACACATTGCCACAATTCTTCCTCAGCATACTTTCCCTCACTTCAGACATACTAGTTTCATCATTCTGGCCAGTTTTTGAAGTAATTCTGAGTCTTCTGTGAATGTCTTTACAAGATGTGATCAAAACTATGATGAATGCTGCTGCCCAGTGCCATCGGATGGAAAGGTAACGATTTTAAATCATTACATTGTGTTCACATTCGTTTTCTCCATTGGATCTGGCACTGTGTGATTTCTGGCTCTTCTGCAAAGTCACAATGACCAAAAAAGATAAATGTTTTGAATTAATTTAGGACATTGAGGTTGCCACAACAGTTCAACTAAAGACATACAATAAAGATTTTCAGAACTGATTCAGAAAATTGCAAGGACAAGTGTGTTCAAATACAGGGGAGTATCTTGAGAGAAATTAACAGCAATGTGTCTTTTACTGAACTGTTCTTTAAAAATTTTAAATATTGACTATATTTTCATCATACAGTAGATATACTACAATTTAGCAAAGATATCAAGGAAAAACTACTATGGATTTAATCGTATCCCACCAAAATATAACCTCCAATGTGAGGGTATTTGGAAACAAGGTGTTAGTCACATTTTCATTGCTGTGAGAAATTAGCTAGAGAAAAACAACTTAAGGAAGAAAGGTTTATCTGGCTCACAGTTTCAGAGGGATCTGTTGGCTGCTGGCTCTGTGACTTCTATGTCTGTGATGAGGCAGAACATCATCTCAGGGAGCACATGGCAGACTTAAACTGTTTCTTTCCTGGTCACTGGGAAGCAGCGAAAGAAAAAGGGACTAAGACCCCAGTATTCACTTCAAGGGCATAACCTTAGCGATCTACTCCCTCCAAACAGGTCCCATGTCGTAAGTTTCCACCACGTCCAAATAGCATCATCAGTTGAGTATCACACTTTCAAAACATGAGGTTTGAGAAATATTGCAAATACAAAATACATGTCTTGTAAGAGGGTGATAAAAGTTAACTGAGGTGATAACATTGGGGTCCTAACCCATAGGTGTGATGCTTTCCTAAGAACAGGGAGAGATGCTAGAACTCTCTGTCATATGAGGGTATAAACCAGGAAGTGGACCTTCACCTAATAGGTAAACCAGCGTTCAAACCCTGCTGGGACTTAATCCTGGACTGTCCTGCTGCCTGAGCTGTGAGAAAATGTCTTTTTGTTGTGTAAGACTCAAAGTCTCAGGTATTTTGTTATGGTATCCTAAGAAAGCTGAGACAGAACTCTGTGGGGAAGTTAAGTCTTCTTAACAAATGCCAGTGCAACAAATGACTTTTGCCTAATGGCCCACCCCAACAATGTTAAATGCACCATTGAATTAAATTTAAAATCTAAAATCTTAAGTCTTTGAGAATAAAATACAGATATTTTCTGAGATCTTGCATCAGGGGAAAAGATGATGAACAAATCTAGTAAAATACAGTATCAAATTTAAAATGCCAAAAATGTGTGTCACTAATTCCATGAGCAAAATCATCTTCTCAGGGTTGGATTTTTAGTTAAAAGAAAAGTAAAATAAATTTTATCATGTTTAAACTACAAATAGTTAGGCCTTGATCACCTGAAGACAAACTTAAGTCTTTAAAATACTCTCTAAATACTCTGCCCACAATGATTATCATTAATAAAGCTAAGTGCAATCTTTAATATGGGGATAACTGCATAATAACTTAAAATATTTTAATGATATATGGGCATTATTCTGGTTTTTATTTTAAAATATGAATGTTTTAAAAAATTTAAAAATAGAAGTAAAATTGTATTGTCAGAGTATTTAGAATACCCTGCCCATGATGACTGTGAGAATCAGCCTCCTCAGATCCCCAACACAGCCCAACTGGCCTCAGTTGCTGAATTCTGAAATCCATCACATTATTTATGCCAAAGCTGTGGTTCATGGGTTGTTTTGAAACAGTCGAGCATAGGCAGGATAATGAGGCAGGCCTGTTCATGGAAAATACAACACTCTCTAATGGGCTATGAAGCCCAAGGGTTTCTAAGTGGCCTTATCAAAGTTTTCTTAGAATTTTTTGTCAAAGTTGTCTCCCTTCTGTTTCATTCATTAGTGTCAGACCTATAAACATCATGACCCGAGGATTCTCTCATCCTCTCTTGACTCCATTTCATTGTCTCACATGGGCATCTAGTCTAATATATTTCTGCATATTTAATCTTGTCTTGGTACTGAATTCTCATAATATCTGAAATAACACTTCCTGCTCATTTTCTTTGTTCTTTTCTCTTTCCTTCTTATTTCATTTTGTAGCTGGTGTCTAGACATAGCGGTGGCTGATGTATTGTGTAGAAGCCTACACAATACATTGAGCATGGAAGTCATTCACAAGTGTGTGAATAAGAAATCCATTTGGAGATGTGTGGTCTACCATAAATTTCTGGGCCCAAATTAAGCAAAGAGCACATCTATGTGGGAGAGGCAACTCAGTGCGGGACATCTAAAAATAAACATGAATAAGTAAGTAAATAACATGCAGAACAAAAATGAAGATATCAGTGTGTCAGCATATATACATTTATCCCTGTCTGTGTCTACTAAGGAAAATTTAGGGCCACAACCTTCCCTCTCAAGAACCCTGAGTATCCCTAGTACCAGAGCTCAGATGCTACACATCATTTTTTCCTTAAGAAAATAGGTTTTTATTGGTCTGTTTGTTTCTTTTTTGGACAAAAGACCTGGATGCAGGGATGGGATACAAAATACAAAAGCCTGGTACTTCTTGTCATACTGGAATACAACTAAATACCCATAAAATAATGGTGTTATGTCAGAAAAGCCAAGTTAATGGCTTTCTCTGGCTAAACTGGGGTTAGGTTGAGCATAACTATAAAATTTTAAAACATCTGTGAACATATGATTAAATTAAATTAGTTTGTCAAGGAATAGAGTAGCTGCCTAGTTTCAAAATACCTAACGATATCAAACAGAAAAGGAATGAGAAGTCAGGCAGACAGCATCTAAATCAGGTGATCAAAGTGAACATTAGGAAATGGCATAAAGCAAAATGTGTACTACTTGTACACAATGAATACAGAGTATTTTTGTTACAGCACTACTAAAGAGAGACAAATAGAATCTAATTTCAAGAAATATCAGACAAATCAAACTTGACATTTTACAAAATAACTTGGCCTATGGTTTTTGTAAATATCAAAAAAAGCAAAGTGCATGAAACACTTCTACACTGAAAGATATTAAAGAGGCATGACAACTAAATAAAAGGCTTGATTCTGAATTAAATATTTTTTCTATTGAGAAAATGGTGAACTTGAATGGGATTGATGATTAGGTGGTAGAAATGTACCAATGTTATTTTCCCTATGTGTCATAGTATTGTAGTTATACAGAGAATGTTCTTATTTTTAAGAAATGCACTCAGTGCTTTCAAAGGTATTAAGATATCAGATTGGCAGCATTCTTTCTAAAGATTCAGAGAAAAATAATAAAGTTTTTCTTTACTTGCAACTGTTTTGCAAGTTTGAGATTATTCTATATAGTATTATCAGCAAAAGTTTAGAAGCCACTGGGTTACACAAAGCTTTATTTTAAAAATTGTATGTTAAAAAATAAATCCTAAAAGCTGTTAGATATATTGAATGACTGCATTTGTAGAACTTATTTAAAGCTAATTGTAAATAGATGCAACTTTTTAAAAAAAAATTTTAAGAGAATAAAACAAAAAATATAAAACAGAGTAAAGCCAATCAAAACAAAACAGTGAAAGTGATACAGGACTTCAAAACAAGATACTAGGAAATCAACAATGGCTGCCATAATGCCTCTTCTTATCTTCAAAAGAGCTTCCTATACCATCAGACCTAATAAAATAAAATAAAACAAAAGAGAGTAAAACCAATCAAAACAAAACAGTGAAAGTGATACAAGATTTCAAAACAAGATAGGAAATCAACAATGGCTACCATAATATATCTTGTTATCGTCAAAATAGCTGCCCATACCATTAGATATAATAAAATCAAACAAAACAAAAAAGAATAAACCCATCAAAATAAAACAATGAAAATGATACAGGACCTTAAAATGAAATAATAGGGAATTAATAATGGCTACATCCTTCCCTTTTGAGATATTTCCTCCACTTTCACTTTCACAATATCTATTGCATATTTTGGATGCCCCTAGGTCCTTCAGTCTTTTATACTAGGACTAGGGAGACAACTTATACTTATACTATACTTACACTTATCGTTTATATTTATACTAGGGAGACAACATGATGTTCACTTATGTGAGTCTGAACCATTTCACTCAAGAGCATGATCACAAGCTGCATCCATTTGCCTACAAGAGCCTCATGATTATCCTTCCTTATAGCTGAGTAGCTTTCCATTGTATAAAAATGTCGTATCTTTCCTGTCCATTCTGCAGTTGATGGGCAAGCTACTCATGCTTTTTTCTGGTTCCCTGCTGCATGGAGAATTGTTTTCTCTTCTTTGACTTTCATTCTGTGAATTTTCTTTCAAGTTAATGTGTTTCTTGTATGCTGCATATTGGTGGATCTTGTTTCTTGATCCACTCTGCTTGTGTTTCTCTTTATTGGTCAATTGAAGCCTTCTACATGGTTACAGTCAACATGCACTGGTTTGTCTCAGCCATGCTTTTTTCCTGCTGTTGGCTCCCTACTTTTCCTCTGTTCAATTGTCTGCCCCACTCGGTGATCCCACTCTGCTGCTGTTCCTGGGACTGTGTTCATTTTTATCTCTATCTAGAATATCCTTCAGTACTCTTTTTTTTAGGGTCGGTTTGGTGGCCATGAATTTCTTCAGCTGTTCTTTGTCATGGAAGTATCAAATTTCTCCATTAATTTTGAAAGATAGTTTTTCAGGGTGCAACAATTTGGGTTGGAAGGTGTTGTTTTGTTTTGTTTTGTTTTGTTTTGTTTTCAGGACTTGAAATACTTCAAGTTCTTCCTGAGTTGCTGGTTTGTGTTGAGAAGTCTGTCATGATTCTGATGAGTTTTCATTCATAAGTGATCTGTTTCTTTTCTCTAACAGCCTTTAATATTCTGTTTTTGAGCTGAATTTCTAGGATCTTGATTATTACATTAGTGTGTAGATTCATTTTCATTATGTCTAGTTGGAGTTCTACATGCCTCCATATAGAACTGTATATTAGGTCCTTTTTCCATGCTTGGGAATTTTTCTATTGCTTTTGTAAATAGTCTCTTTATGTCATTTGTGTTGATTCCTGCTTTTTTGCTGACACCTATCATTGTTAAATTATTTTTCTTTGCATTGTCTTGCAGCTGTTGAATTGTTATTTCCTGGTTCCTTGTTATTTTTAAGAGATTTTTTTTTTCATGATCATTAGCTGCCATTTTGTCTTCAAGGTCTGAAAGTCTATCTTCAGTTTCTTTCAAATGTTTTGCCAGCTTTCAATGGAGTTTTTAATTTCCTGGATATCTCTTTGAGTCTGCTTCATGCATTCCAATTCTTCTTTATATTGTTCATTCAAGATTTTCCTCATTCTCCTATTCTCCCCCCTTTATTCTAATCTATGTTTTCTTTAGATATGCTTGGCAACTCTTTTATTATGTTTGTCATTTCTTCTTTTATCTGAGATATTATTTCTGATCTGAGTTCTTTTATAGCCACATGAAGTAGTTTCTTTACTTCAGTTGCCATCATCCCAGAAATTTCAGGTGTGCAATTTTCACTTTCTTCTGTGTCATGTCTCCTGGACTTGTTCTATTTGGGTTGGAGGCCAGAGATCACCTTTGGCTCCTTCGTCTTGACATTTTTCTGGGTTTCTCTGGATGAGTGGGTTGTGAGGTCCCAGGCACTTCCCACATTGGCTACCTGTTCATAGTGTAAGGGGATGGATCAGGCACTTGTTTTCTCCTAACTCAGGTTCCCTGGGAGGCAGTGGGGTGTGGGGTAGGATTCTCTAGACACTCACAGTTTCTCCAAGGCATAGCTGACTGGTTCTCCTGGCCCACTCTGGCTACCCATGGGAGAGTCCCAATGGCAGCCTGGATACACAGGGCCTGGGCTGTATTCTTCTCCCCACTTGTGCTGGTTACATGTAGGAGAGTCCCAATGGTAGCCTGCATAAAACTTTTAAATAAATCAGACTAATGTTTTTTATTTTGCAACTGTTATTCATCAGTATTATAAAATCATAAGTTACCATAACTTTTTAAAAATGTATAGGGACAGGGATATAAATAGGGTTACATATTTAATGGTGACATCAATTAATTGATGTAGCTTTTGGAAATACTATGTTAGGATAAAGAAATTTTATTCAGTCTCCACAATTTTCTTGGAATGAATTACTGATCAAACGTTTGCATGTGGACAATAGCTATAACATTTGTAAACTTCCCAAGAAAGTGTTGATTTGAACTTAAGATTTTTCCAAGAATATTATGAGTGACTGCTTTTACTGCAGAAATATATTTACAGCCATCTTTTTTCAAAGTCTTGACCTAGATAAATCTTGACCTAGATAAATCTGGTAAAAATCATGCTATTCTTTGATCCTCAGAATATTTATTGAAATGAAACACAAGTAAGACTTTTCTTTAAAAAATTTCTGATCTCTAAAAAGTAAAAAATAATTTGTTAATAAACAAAAGCTAAATATCAGATATTCATGTATTGTTTAGTTGAAACATGCTTACTACCACCAAAAATAAATTCTTAATCTGTAATCCATAAGCAAAAGCAAGGCTACAATTTCCCAAAAAGGGAGAATATACTTGCTCTTTGTTAAAAAGCAACTAACTGAATTAACTGTTTTTGCCTTAATACAAAAGTGACCTACAGTATTTATTTATAAACATAGCAATAGTATACCAAAGGTAACTTTGGGTCTGTAAGTAATGATCTCCAAATCTAAATCCAGTTTGTTGAATTCCAGATTTACATAACTGTTAATCATTAAATGTAGAAAAGAATGTGATTTTTGAAATTCTTAAATATTTTTCCCAAATAATTCAATCAAAAATATTATTTATAAGGAGAATTTAAAGGAAAGATTTCTGAGATACTAGACTATAGTTTGATTTTTCCCTAAATTCTAATATGCAAAAAATTTTCATACTATTAAATTGTGAAAATATTTGCAGTAAAATAGGTGGTCCAAATATGGAGCACTAAAGATAAAAATAGTGATTCTATAAGCTAATGAGAGGAAAGAGTATAGCCTGATATCCAGAGGAGCCACTGATGCAGAAGCATCCAAAAAACTCAAGTATCATCAAAATAAATATAGAACTAATCAAACTCCAAAGAAATGTATTTATCAATTAAGCACTATTAAAAGAAGTAATCTTGTTCTTATTACTAGTGTTCCAATCAAGTGCCAACAGCTTTTCATTTATTGCCTGAAAAATTGCAAGAGCCTCCTTAATTATCTTAGCCATACTTTTTAATGTGTTTTCTCAAAGGTCAAAGGAAGAAGTATCCTCTTTCCCATTCAAGCATAATTTCTGGCCCCAAGCATATTCACTGATTCACATCTTCTGAATTTACCAGGAGCCAATTCTGTTGTAGCCAACAGAGAGCAAGGGTCTGATCTAAAACTTGCTGGACATTGTGAAGATCAGACACTTTAAACTATATGTGATGTCAGTTAAGGAAGGCAAAGCATAGCTCTGTGTTTACTAGCAGAAAGAAATGGGTTCACTCTAAAAAATGATAGATGCCTGAGGTGATAGATATGATTAACTTAATTTTAAAATAACACTATATATATATATTGAAATAACATATGTGACCCCATAATATGTGCAATTTTATGCTTTATGTATAATTAAAAATAATATTTTTAAAGTATGTTGACTCTATAATCAATATTTTGCACAACAAAACATACTTAACTCTAAAATAGAGAGAAAGGCAAAGCAAGTAATGCATAGGAACATAGAGTAGGGAGCTGTAATCAAGTATACCATAAAGTAATTCCCAACGAACCAGTGCTTACACTGAGGCCTGAAGGAAGAATGGGTTGCAGCTGATTATATAAAGGGTGCCAGCAATCCAGGCTGAGGATTGTTCAAAGACCTGAGGTCAAGAAAAAACGAATGGGGCATTTCAGACCTAAAAATCACTTTAGTGTGCTTGAACCAATGAAGGAAGCCTGAATGTTTTGTACTGGTTAAGGATGACGTGAAAGATGCAGATAATAGAAGAGGGTTTCAAGGCTTGTTTGTAAGTCAAATTTAGGAGATAAATGTTTATAAAAATAGGAAATTGTGTTTTTAGTTAAGAACTAAGTCTTGTTTATGATTCACATTTTACTATTTCCTCTGTCTATAACTTTTCGTTGAATTCTGAGAAGACTCAAAAGCATTTTCTCTGCTGAGTCCTGTCATCTTCAGTACTCTTCCCTATGGATTCCATTTCACTAAGACTCCCTGAATATTGGGTGACTTCATTGCTTTGATTTGGTAAGTCCCCTTTCTCTACCTAGTAGTTCTTCTTGGAGTCACCATTAGGATAGGACCTCTACCTTCTCATTGCCTCCCTACTCTTGGGGATCAAAGTCCTGAACTGTCACTTGTTCTGTGTCTAAAAATAGATGCCACATTTAGTCTCATTTTCTACTTGTTCATGGGGAAGAGTTAGTCAGGTTTCCCTATTTTACTATGGTAAGGAGCAAGGTCTATGAATGTTGTTTCTACGGAGACTGTGTTTGCATTTTGAAGCTCTATGGAGAGCAATTCTCCCCTTTGAAACCACTCCTTTGCATCAAGAATAAAAGCAATTAACTCAAAACTGACTAATTCCTTTTAGTAGAAACTTCATAAAAAATCCTAACATATATATATATAATATTCAGTTTCTTGTTTCAGATGCATACATGATATTGAAAATTTAGGGAACCAATTATCCTTGATCTAGCAATAATATGACAACTTCTGTGACACTTTTCAAAAAATTATTTAATTTCTAAAACTCTTCTAAAATAGAGCATGACACACTTGAACTTCTTAGTGAGGAACTGTGCACGCAGTGCCTCACCCAACTTTAAATGAGTAGTACCTGATAAGAACAAACTATAAACTGATGGGTCTACAGCTTTTCATTATTCATTTTAATTAACACAGGAATGCCTATTAACAAAGTTATCTTTCAAGAAAACTTAGTCTTTTGAAAACTTTTCCTAGGTGATATGATCTTTCTATACTTTTAAAAAATCATAGCTAGTTTTGTTTATATTTACTTAAATGCACTCAAAATGTTTACCTTTTCCCTAAGGACAAGAGTAAACTGAGAATCAATGTTCAACTTCAAAAACTACATTTTCAGTTCCAATTAAGGCTGTGTCATGTAGAGCTGCTATTAAAGCTAGATCAGATTCTAAATTCAAATTTAAAATTGTTTTTGAGAACTGATAAGAGTATATCATTTTATGTGGAAACACGCTGTGCTGGAAATGATTACAGTTTTGTTTATATTTTCAAAAAAGATGGAAGAAATTTTAAAAAGATATGAGCTAGCTGGAATCAGAAACTCTCAGTAGCTGTATTTTTAAAAGTTTCTTCAGATAAATTCCACAATTCAAATAGCAAATTTATATAATACTGGAGAATATGGAATTGAACATTATTCATTTGCTAGCATCAACTCTTTCCTCTCCAAACCTCTGAAATATTTATTGCCAATAAAAGAGTAATTGGTTAGACTTGGAATACAAAGCTTCTAGTGCAGATTCATGACTTCCATTGGACCTATTAGGTAATGGCATAGTACTACCTACAGCTAATGTGATTATAGTGGATTGGTAACTGGTGGTCAATTTAGACACCAGGTGAACTGAATCATTATGGTGCTGAGTGTAGATGGCCCACCTGAGGAAAGTTGTCAGCATAAAAAAAAACAGACCTGGAGAGGAAGCAGCAGTGTTGTGTGCTCTCTTAAGTGCTGTTGTTTGGAGCCATTGGTTCTCCTGGAGGAACTTGTCATGCTGGCTCCCCTGATATGAACTTGGCTGTTATCATCAGAGGAGCTTGGGACCTTGTTACTGAGAATGGCTGCAATTCACTTTGGGGGAGTTTTGGTCCTTACATTGAGCATCACTTCCCGACTCCAGAAGGGAAGATGTGTGCTGTTTAATCTCCAGGAGAAGCTTGTCACACTGGCTTCCTAATATGTACTCAGCTGTTCTCATTGTTGGAGGAACTCAGGACATCATTATCACTGAGGATGACTGTGGTACTTTTCAGGGGAGCCCTAGTCCTTATTTTGAGTGTCACTTCTTGGCCTCAGTACAGAACACTTGGCCTGCTGCACAGATCCTTCACCCCACTAGGATAGACTTTCTAGCTTCCACCACTGTCCTTTGGGGCTTCCCAGTGCACATCTGTGGGATAGACTTGCATGGGTCATTGTCGCGGGGTTCTGGGTTTTCAGCTGAACTCATGTAGGTTATTGCCATGGAATCCAGGACCTGGCCTGGATTTTCTAGGTCTGTCATGTTGTGCACAGATTTCCTGTACTTTCTTGGTATTTGACTCCTTGGGAGACGATTATAAATGATACTATAAATTATGTGTCCTGTATGTAATTTTTCTCCCTGTAACCCTTGACTACAACAGTGATTTTCTTTTTTTCTTTCTCTATTTTCTCATTTCTCATTTTTATATTTTTAATCTATTTTTTCTACTATTTTTTTAACTACCGTTTGTCCCTTGATTCTACCAGTGTAACCCAATAGGGTGTCCAGCATTTATTTATCCACATCAATAATAAAGAGTTGTTGATCTAAATCACAGGTTAGGTTTTTTTATTTGTAAAAACAAGCAGTAGGCCAGGACACATTTGTTCACTGGCCTGTGGTTTGCAGATACTCGATTTAGATCTGCCTTCATTCTGTATTTCTATTTAAATTTTTCCATTAGGATTTTATGCATAACAGTGCTCAGCTGGGATACATGGAGGTTGTCAAGATTTTTTCAGAATAACTTTTATGGTTAATTCTATATTTTCATTTCCTAAAAGACAGAAAAATTAACTGTGCTTTATCATTTTGAGGAAGCAATAAAATTATGATAAGAGATAGGAGAAATGAAGAAAAAAGCAATTATTGCTACAGTTCTCTTGACTTTATAAAAGTTTTTAGAGATTTAGGTGAAAGTTATTTTCTTTACTTGAAACCAAGACTGATTAATGCATAGATAATAAAAGATCCTATCAACATTTACATGAATAACCAATTTAAAAGCAAATTATATTTTTAGTTCAATCATCAAAACACATAAGAGACCCCAACATTGTTCAGTTTTGGAAGAAGAAATCCTAAGTTGAATGGTAACTCAAATAACCCAGGCAAAAATGGCTAGTCATTTTGGGTAAATCCTTCCTTGTGTTCATCTAGTGAAGGAAACCAAGAACAGACCAATTCACAATAGTTCAGAACTTAGAGCTAACAAGCAATGCTTCTTGGTTGGTTGATTGGTTAGTTGTTTGGTTGATAGGAATTTACCAAAATCTGTGAGAGAAATTCCAAATTTCAGAGCAGAAGAGGTTGGATTGAGAAGAATTTTTGGCATACATGTAGAGGTACTCTGAAGCAGAACAATGAAAAAGACTGGAAGGAGAGGGGAAGGTGTTGGAAGCAAGTAGCATCAGAAGTAGGAAAAACTCAAGGGACACACTAATTCAGAGCTCAGGTGACAAACAGTAATGAGTATGGAACACAACCAGTCACTCACTGCTGCATTCCACAGAGCCATATTCCATCCTAGTTGTGGAAGAGAGGGATTTTGAAAGAGTGGTACCCTTAGCACAGCCAGAAGGCTCCCAAAGCCACTGCAGCCCTGACTATGGACACCAATGGTTGCTGCTGAGTTTCTAGTTCTGGAGTTTGTAGTCTGAAATCTTGACAGTCAGTCATGATTCAGCAGCTGCTGCACATTGGCAAAAATGGATGTGGCAGTTCTTGATACCTCGACTTTAGGTAACCTTAAAAGGAGACTATACAATTGTAAGTGAAGTATCTGAAATGTGTTCCTTATTAAGGTGGTAGTAGCAATAATAGTGTATAACTATCAGTTTGAGAGACTAAAAAAATCATTGCAAGGAGCCATGCTGCATAAATGGAGATGACTGAAACCAGCAACTGATCCAAAAGTGAACCAAGTAAAGAAGTTTCTATCCATGATATCTTAGCCCCTGAATCTGGTATCCTCTATCTGGCACTGTCACTTAGCCATGAGAAAACAAATAAATGTGAACCAACAAATAACAAAAAGTCCAAGTAACCTCCAAAAACTTCACAAAAACGTCAGCACCTTTACTATTTTTTAAAAGTTCAAGTGAAGCAAGCCAATGCTGATAGTTATCAATTGAGTACCCACTAAATAATAAGACTTACTATGAATATTATTTTATTTAAATGTAAAACTGTAAAACAAATGGTAGAATTATTCCAAATTTCCAAATGAAGAAACTGAGGTTTTGTGAATACTATAACAACTTCCAAAATTCAGGAGAATTTTGGCAAATAAGATAACTTATATATAGTGATCAATATTTCTTTAATCAATTAACAAAGAAACTAGTGATGATAAAGAGAAATGGAATCTCAATTTCCCTGATATTATATCTATCGTGAAATTGTCTAAATATGTATATTCAAGAAGATATTTCACCAAAGAACTATGAATAAATATTTTTATGTAGGAGTGTTTATTATATAATAAAATATCATCTGAATATCCTAATATTGCAACAGTATGGCTTTACATTTAAAAACATGATACATTAACTCTAAAAATATACAGCTATAACAATCTATAATTATTAAGAGCTTATACAAATTCAGAATGGAAACTTTAATATCGACTCTTGGAGGTTGAAAAAATGGTAAAGTGCTGAGTGCCAGCAACTTAGCTTCTGCAAGAAAAAGTGATGAGAGTCTGGAAAACAACAACCCTGAGAAGAATCAATCATGCAGGAACTGACAGAGGAGAAGAAGAAAATAGGGTTTATTGCTAAGAAGAAATAGCTCATCCCAGCAAGCCAGCAACAACACAGTGTGGCTAGAGGGACTATGTAGCTGACCTGGCGGGGAGGGAGGCAGCGAAAGCGACTTTACTCCTCACCAGAAAACAGAGAGAGACACTTTGCCCTTTACCTGGAGACAGAGACCTGACCTAGACTAGGAGAGTCTTGTGCAGCAATGAGAACACTAGACTAGGAGAGTCAGGCAGCAATGGGAACACTAGACACTGTTTTCTGAGTTTCCCCCACCAGAGTCAGCAGTTGGTGAGTAAACTAAATAGACGCCCTGCACAGACGTGCAGAGGAGCAGCAAAGGGCAAACAGGATCAGCACTGCATTTTAAAGGATTCTGGGCTCTAACTGCAGTGGCAGAACAGTCCCAGGATCAGTTCGCTGCCAATGTCCTGTTGTGGAAAGGGGGAAGGGCCATTCAGTCACGGAGGACAGCTGACAGTTGGATGGCAGACTTGGGGGAACTCTGCTAAGACAACCCTGACTACATTCTAGCAGGCACCGAAAGTGAGTCTTAGCCATAGCTAAAAAGCACTGAAAGCAGCCCCCTGCTCTGCAGCTGGCAGCACAAGCAGGCAAACAACCTTGGCATGCAGTGAAACAGGGGCACTCCCCCCAGACTAGGACCAAAACATGAATGTAGGGTATGACCAAAATCAGCCCCAAACCCAGCAATGATCCTAATGTAGACTTGGTGGTGTTACTTGGTACAGATTCCAACTCTAAGGAACTAACACTGAACTACAGGCACCAGAGGAATAGTTTTTGTTTGGTTGTTGTTTTGTTTTGTTTTTGCTTTCCTTTTTATTTGTGCTAGGAGAGGGTGTTTAGGTTTGGACTTTTATTGTTTGGTTTGTTTTCTCTGTCCTGTCTCTCTCTTTTCTCAGTGATCATTCTTGATTTTTTTGATATGTTTATATGGTTGATCATTGTTTCTAGTCTTTCTGATTTGCCTTGAAATCTCTGTTCTTTCATGTCTTCTTCTCCAGCTTCCCAAAGTTTGGGTAATGTTTTTTCCTTCAAATTTGCTTCTACTGTATTTCTCTTCAGTTATTACTCTGTTTTGTTCCTTATTCTTCTTAAATTTCCCTTCCCCACAGGATAATATCACGCTAGCAAGGGGAAATGTATTACATACAAGTTCCTGGTTTATGTTGGATGTAGATATGTAGCTACAGATCTTGCTCCTAGGTTTGGAAATAGCAAATTATGAGGTACCACAGACTGTCAGTTTCTAGGCTGTGCTTAATGATGCTGTTGTTTCTAATTGTACTACTTTTCCTATTGTTCTGTGCTTGTTTTAATCAGTTTTTCACCCTTTTATAACAATGCTATGACTTTCTGGAGTAATAACCATCATCATAGTCCGGTACCAAATGTCTGGGTGCTGAACCAAATAGATAGCAATGCCTCATCCTTAATAAAAAGAAAGATAAGCTCTTAGACAGACACAAAGACCAACAGAGACCTAGAAGACATCTCAAAGGAATAGACATTTCCTAGGGAAGTCTCAATACCAGGAAAAAGCTACTTAACATAAGGGGGAAAAGAAAACATCATCACAGAAAGCAAACTAAAATTAAAAAATAGAAAGTGACAAAATGCAGAAGCATAATGTAAACCCAGACTTACAGCCCAATCAGGACATATCCAAGGAATCCAAGACAGAGGACATCAGAAGCCACTCACCAGAATTTTCTGAAATGATAGGAGAAGAAATTTATATATATAATATATATATAAATTATATATATATAAATTTATATATATATAAATCTCATATATATTATATATATATGAGATTATAGAGGAAATAAGAACAGAGATGCTATCTGAGGTTAAAAAAGAAAAGAGAGATGATGACCACAATAAAGGTTTTGCTCAGCAAAACTAGAGTAAACATAGATTTAAAAAATAGAGAAAGATAGGAAAATGATGGAAGCCATGAATGCCCAACATGGGAAAGAAATAGAATTCAGAAACAGATTCAAACAGATACCCAGTAAATCAAAAATTCCACTGCAAGTCTGTAAAACTGAATGAAAGTGAAGGTAGAATATCAGACCTAGAAGACAGAATCACAGATAGCAATCAAGTAATAAACATCTCTTAAAAATAGCAAGGGGGGGGGCAATCTACTCAGGACCGCTTTTGTCTCTCTCTTGGATAGAAGCTGTCTTTCTCTCAATAAATATATCCTGCTAATAACCTCAAAAAATAGCAAGGGGCTATGAAAAAATAATCCAACAACTTCAGGATGATACAAAAAAAGAACATAAGATTGATTGGAGTCAATGAAAAAGCAGGAGTAAGCACAAGTGACATAAAAAGCCTGTTCGCAGAAGTAATGACAGAAAACTTCCCAGGCATGGAAAGGACTTTGACATCTAGATAAATGAGGCATAGAATGCGTAGTTAGCCATGATGAAAAAAAAAAACACTATACCAAGGCATATAAAAAATAATCAACATTCTAGAAATTCAGCACTAGAGCAGAATATTAAAAGCTATTAGAGAAAAAGAAACAAACCACCTGTAAAGGAAAGCCCATTGGAATCACAGCAGACTTCTCAAGGCAAACTCTTAAGTCAAGGAGAGTTTGAAGCAAAGTATTTGAAATCCTAAAAAAAAACAACTTCCAACCAAGATTGATGTATCCTTCGAAAATATCTCTCAGAATTAATGGAAAAATAAAGTATTTCCATGGCAAAGAACACATGAAGAAACTCACGGCCACCAAACAAGCTTTACAAAGTGTTCTGAAAGTTATTCTAGAAAGAGATAACAAAGATCACAATTCCAAGAGTATCAATAGAAAGAATCCCCAAGGCAGGGAAAACAATTAAACAGAGGGTAAAGACAGGGAACCATTAGCAGGAAAATAATATGACAGGTACAAACCAGTATGTTATAGCCATCAATGTAAATGGGTTCAGATCACCAATCAAAAGAGACAGAGTGGCAGAAAAGATTAAGAAACAATATCCAACAATATGCTGCATTCAAGAAACACATTTAACTAAAAAATAAATTCATAAACTGAAAATCAAAGGATGGAAAACAATACTCTATGTGACAGAAACCCAGAAAAAAGCAGGAAGACAATATTAAGTTCAAGCCAGGACTGATCAAAAGAAATAAAGAAAGTCATTACATATTTGTTAAGAGAAAACTAAGAAGAAGAGATAACAATCATAGATATGGACAAAATAGGGGTACACCCAACTATATGAGAAATACTAATGGACATAAAAATCAAGTAAACACTATAACAAATAGATCAATCAACTAGACAAAGAAAAAACAAATATGAGAACTGAACTATACCTATGAACAAATGGACTTAGGTATCTATAGAGTGTCCTAACCTACAACATCATAATAGACAATAATAGACAATCTTAGTTTTGCATGGGACAATCTCCAAAATAGACTACATATTGGCCCATATAACATGCTTAAATAAATACAAAGGAATTGAAATTATCCTATGCATATTATCTGACCATAGTCCAATGAAATTGGAAATCAGTGGGAAAAGAAACCACAAAAACTCCATAAAAACATGGAAATTAAACAATATCCTTCTGAGCAACCAGTGGATCACAGATGAAATTAAAGAAGAAATTAAAAAGAATCTACAATTAAATAATGCTGGCAAAACATACTTCAATTTGTGGGATATAATGAAAGCAGTCCTAAGATGCAACCCCAACTACAAACACACTCAGCCACCTTATCTTTGACAAAGGGGCTGGAAGAAAGATAGCTTCTTTAATAAATGGTGCTGGAAAAATTGGCTTTCCACATGCTGAGAACTAATACTAGACACATGTTTATCACTATGCATTAAACTAAAGTTAAAATGGATCAAAGGTCTAAATGTAAAACAGAAACACTAAATCTAGTGGGATCAACTCAAAACCTTTATCTTTCATGGTCATTTTGATTTTGGGGTATGGCCAAAATTTATATTTCATCATATCGAGGAAATAAGATAGGTGAGAATATACCATCATGTTTTCATGAGACTGCCTTTACTTTGGATGGTACAGGGCAGCAACACTGATTGAAATTTGTTCACATCTTGTAAAGACACTCATGAAAGAGGACTTCCAGAATTGCTCTAGAAAGTGGCAAGACCTGTGGGATAAATGTATTTGAAACAAGGGAAGTATACTGAGGGAGGCTGATGGCAGTAGTCTAATTTAACTGTAATATTTTTAAAATTTAAACATTTACCACATTGTGAACACTTCTTGTGCTTTAAAAGTATATTCTGTAGTATAAAATTTATTTATACAATGATTTAATTGGCCTATATTATATTTGTGAATCATACAGGTACATGTGAAACTAACTTAACCTTCAAGAAAATTTTATTTCAAATTCCATATAGTAGAGCTGACAATTATGTTTTACCAATATTACAAAGTCAAGTCTTCAAAAATAAATTCATAAGAATAGTGAACTTGTCCCTTTGAGTGAACACAGTCTCTCAGACAAATATTTAAAGAAGAGCAATTTTTAAAAATATCAGGGAATCTTCAATTTACACAGCCAGTACCCTTAGCTTGACTTACATCTTTCAGATAAATTTGAGGGAAAATAGAGGTTGTGCAACTGCTGAAGTCTGAGTGCACTGATTCAGCATGTTCCTGTCATGCAGATAAATGATTAATGGAGGGTGACCAGAGAAACTATCTGCATAATTCAGTTCAGGGTTTGTTCAATGATCCCCAAACAAGCACTTTTCAATTATAAAGGAATATTTACATTCTGCTTAATTCACACATTTTGTTAGAGACATAGAATAAGAGAGAATCTGATCTCAAATTAAACTATGAAGCTACACAAAAGAAGGAGGAGCAGGAAGATAAAGAGAAAGAAGGAGAGGAAGACTTAGAAGAAGTGAAAAAGGAGGGAGGGAAGGATAAGAGAGGAGAAACACGGGAGGGAAGGAAGGAAGAGACACAGATTCAATTCCTTTACACCTAATATCATTTTCCCTGAAACTACATGTGTCACTTTAACCAGCAAGCCTCATCTGTAGAATTATTTTATTTCAGAAACATCTAATGAAATAAATTCTGTGTAACTGAATAAATCTGAACCAGTATTTCAATGTGGTATTATTCAAACAGTTTCTAAAAATGAAAAGCAAAATTTTACCTGGGCGTTTGAGTCTCTAGTGTAAAGGAAAAATAAAATAATATAATACTTATATAAGTAATGTCAAGTGCATAATGCTAATGATACTTTTATCTTTAGCTCAAAAGTCATTCTTTTAATTATTTCAAGGACAAAGGTGTGGTTTTAGTGATTTTCACAGCCTAAAAGGGAAAGTCTAATTTTATTATATATTGTGTATCAATTTTTATTTTAAAAGATATTCAAGTGAGATTACTATTTAATTTTTTAATGAAACAAAACACAGACTTTAATATGAAAGTTCTTTTTCAATGTCAAAGTAGATCAGCCTAAATTGCATTAACATTATTTAATAAGGTTAAATATAAACCAACATATATAGGTTCAAAGCTAAATTGTAATGTTTAGGGAATAGAGATGTATTTTTCAAGGAAGAAAAAACTATGCCTGAAAGTCAGAAGTTACAGGGTGAAGATCTAAATTTAGATGAAGATGGGAATTTTAAATTATTGAAAGAGATCAACAGAGAAACAATCTACCCACACAAACTAGTTGGCTCTAGGTCACTGGAAGTGCTCAAACACTGGCTTAATTGAGACAGCCTGTTGTGGATGACCTCCCTGAACTGACTATCTCATCCATTTCAGAAGGTCTACATAAACTCAGGTTTTAATCATTATACCACTAAAATGGTCATGTGACATGTAGAGAATGATTTCTCTGCACTGCTTTCCCCATTATAAAATGACTCTAGTAATTCTTCAGATAGAAGCAATAATGAGAGACTGCATATGCAAAAGATTATCTCAACCTTTAAATAACTCCCTAACAATGACTATAAACTTTAAATGTTGAGGAGTGTTCAGTTTATCCTGAGGAATTATGGCAGAGAACATATAGTCAAAGATACTTGATATGTTGGGCAGCCAATGAAAGTGACAGGATGGTACATTATAAGTCATACTCCCAACAAGCCTACAGTTGTCTGTTGGCACCTCCAGGAAAATCTGGAGGTGCTAAGCTGCACCCACTGAAAAAGTAGATCACTCACAAGATATGAAGACTTAAAACATTGTGGCACCATCTTCAAATCACTTATTCTTGCTTGCCTCTACTAGTTAACAAGAAAACATGAATAACAATAATAAACTTTTCTTAATTACAAATGCAATACTTTAGTCAAACTCACTTGGCTAGAAAGTTAATGATTACAGAAAATTTAGTGGTGTATGCACCAGTGAATTCCTTTCTCAATAATAAGGCTTCATCAGAAAGCCTGCCTAAAGTTCCACGGATACACCTGTGCATACCAGATATTTGGTGGAGAAAGAGTTAACAACCCAGTTAGGCATGAGGGAAAGAATATTTCCATTTCTGTAGTTACCCTGCACTGTCTAGTTCTCTACTCCTGTTTTATAATCTGATATTTTGGTGATTTCATTCATTTTGTCCTGCTTTTCAAGCCAGTAAGCGTGGAAAGCATTTGAGCATTTCTATCACTCAGTAAGAATATCCATTCACAGTTCTCAGTCCTTGAAACCTAAGAAGTGCTGAATGCAACTTTGTTTCATTATTAGCTACATAAACTTTTTCTTACAGCAGAAGATTTTCTTTGCAGCAACATAAGGTTTTCCTTGCCACAGCCTCTATACCAGTTCTGTTACTGAACCCCTGGGCCTGAATTGATCTTCCATGTGGTACAGTAATGAAACCACACAGTCAAGCAACATTTGCTAACACCCACTTTGTTCTCCACTCACTAATGATAATAAAAGGAAAATCTCCTTAAATGCCACAGTAAAAAGTCATTGTTTTCTGAAGTTCCTTTTTACTTTTCTAATTTCCCAATTACCTCCCTACGGGAAGTCATAAACCATATAACCTTTAATAAAATGATATATAAAGAATTTTGTTTGGTTAGATGCTATTATAACTCCCAATCTGAAATACTTCATCAAAACTGCTATATACAAACAGTACAAACCACAATATGGTATATAAATAGCAGGTGCTCTAGAATATAATTCCCATTATTGCATTACAGTTCAAAAAATGCCCTTTGTGGTAGTTAATTTTTTGTCAGTGTGACTGTATTAAGGCATCCACAGACAACTGGGCAAACATTTCTGGGGCTGGCTGTGAGTGAATTTCCAGAAGATACAGGCATTCGGATGCATAGAGTTGGTAAAGAAAATCTATCACCACCAATGACAGCATTATCCAATCTGTTGAGGAACTAGATAGGAAAAGATAGGAACTAAATAGGGAAAGAACAGCAAATGCTCTCTCTGTTCTGAAGCCAGGATATCCACTTTTCCTGTCTTTGAACATGAGTGTTCAAGGTTCTTGGCCTTTTAGTCTCCAGTCCTCATAGAAGTCACTTCGTCACCCCCACTTCAACCTGGCACTGAGAGTTATACCTTTGATTCCTTTGATTTTCTGACACAGAGCAAACAACATCTCTGGATTTCTTGATTCTGTATCTTGCAGGAGACAAACCCTGGGCCCTCATGTATGTGTGGGTTGATTACCATAATAAATTCCCTCTGTATATCTCACTTGTTGTGTTTTCCTAGAGAACTCTGACTAAAGATACCCTGAATACATTTAAAAAATGTTAACATTAAGTCCTGTGATAGGATGAGATCCTAGACTATGAAGGTATGGTCCATTCTTTCTGTTCCACAATAGCACATGCTGATTTGCAAACATAATAGGGTACAATAAATAATATTGTTTGAAAGAGAGAATAAGCAAACAAATGAAAGATTAATTGGTTGAATGAACAAATGAATGAATGAGCAAGTGAAAGTGAGGTAGTCAAACCTAATATAAAAGGCTAGTTTAGTTCAAATGGATTATGAAAATGGTTTCTATCATTCATCAGGCCCATTTCAACCTTCTCCTTCATGACTGACAGATTGAAACACTTAACCTAAGGCTTGATTTTTCTTACCAATAAAATACTAAAACTGACAAATTGGGAATTTCAGAAAGACTGAAAAGAGAATGTTTGTGTTGATGTGCTATCAGAATCATCTAGTATGGTTGAACTATGAGTGTGTGCATTATGGAGAAGAGAATAAATATAAAAAAAATTCAGACCAGTTTTTCTCTTGCCATCAGTATGGAAAGCAAAATCTAAACTTTTTATTAATATCAAAATCTATTTCTTTACCAATAAAATTGTCTACAAAACCAAGCAAAATTAAACTATGATAATGTCGTTTGGAATATTTATCTTTTCAAACTTTTTTTTACCACTTATTGGGATCAAAGGGGGAGGGAATATGCTGGGAAATATGACATAAGTGGCAAAGAGAGATTTTCAGTAGATAGTTATAAAACAGAGAGACCAAGAAACAACAATATACATACCATACACATAAAATATGTGTATACACATACAATACATGTATTAAGGAAATACACATAAAATCCCAAATAAGTTGCTAAACTTAAGATACTAATTCAAAATGATTGAGGTATTGAGAGAAGAAGGGGTGATATAGGACTTACCTTTGCTTTATAAGCCTTGAATTGTTATGAATGTTAAAACCTATGTGCATATATTACTCTGAAATTAAATTAATAAAAATTTAAACCTATCAATGCATAATAAAAACAAAATTAAGCTACTGCAAAATTGTTTTAGTAATCCCTGAGGATATTGGCATGATACCCTGCATGATGGTTTAAAAAAGAACTTGTTAACACATTTTAAGAAAATAATTTTAATATGAGGGATAAGATGTTCTTAACTATGTTTTTGTTCTTGTGTAAACATAGGTATCGACAACAGCAAAACAAGCAATTTTACTTTTTTATGGATGCAAAGCTCTCTCCAATTTAAAGCAGTTTTCACTGTGATAAAATTTTCACATAACAAAAATAAATAGTACAAAAAAACCAAATATATGGTACAGAACCACTCTCTTAAAATCACTACTGAATATCAGTTAGTTGAGAGTTCAGAGTTATTTGTGTGAAAAGATACAACTTCATATACATCATTTGTTAAATACTAATACATATCGGACTTCATCAAGACAATATTTAAGGTCATTGATAGAGGTGTTGGAAGAAAAATAAAATCCATATGCTCTGTTTCTGGAATGCTTCGAGTATAATTTTATTTCTTCAAGTTATTTTACAATTTACTATTTTGTAAAGAGATATTTGTTTTCAAGTCCAAAGAGCACTTGAAAAATGACAGCACTAGTGGTCTTTGAAAACTACTTCACTGTGTTATGCATAACCTTTAAAAATAATCCAAGACATCTGTGGAATGAATCTTTCCTAAGAACTTGATATACATCCGCAATTACTGCATGTGGCCATACAGAGAAAATGGAAAGAGACTAAGAAAAGTATTAAACACTAAGCCAGGTTTTCAAAGATTTTGGTTTTCTTGCCCAAGTGTATTGTGAGTCTTTTCACTTTCTTGTTCTAAATATTACTGTATTAATCTTCCTATTTATTTGGACAAAATACCTTACACCCACAACTAAAGAAGGAGATGCTTAATTTTGGCTCATAGTTTCAGAGAGGTCAGCCCATGGTCAGCTGGTTCCAAAGCAGAAATGGCATAGTGGGAAGGCATGGAGGAAGACAGTTTCTCAATTCATGGTTACTGCAAAACCAAGCAAGGGAACAGTGTCAAAGAAGAACAACCCAGGAATCAAATACAGTAGCCAAAGTCAAACCTGTATGACCTACCGAGACACACCTACAGTGTGCTTTACTGATCCTTTAACTGGCTCTCATACCAATCAAGTTGACAATCCAGTTCAACTGTCATGGTTGCTTTCCAGTTTTAATGACAGTCTGGTCAGAGACTGGCTTATATTATTTGATTAGTTATTATTTGTTGCCATTTTTCCATCTAATCCTGCCCATGATCTTTTTTAAATTTACTAGTAAACTAGTTATTTGCGTGTGTGTCCAATTCTATTTATAATGTTATTATATCAATGTATAAAAATTAATTGACCCTCCCATGTGATTTCATTTCTGCTTCTCTACCAGATAAAATTTGTATACTGTTCACTTCAAGTGTCTTTTATTTCCCCTAGTGTTACTTTTTTTTCTTATTCTATCTTTAATTCTATTCCATGAAAAGTTTTGACATTTCTCTTTGTATGTCTATTACTAATATATCAAATGTTTACATGTCACATATTTACATGTTTTGTAATTTTAGTGCCAAGTTTAAGACAGATTTCATTGGATTGTTTCTCTTAACTGTAAGATATGGCACACTTTATATTTATTAATAATATCCGTATTAAGTCATTTAATTGGAATTTTATCTGAAGCTAATATTGCTATGTAAGTTTAATTTGGTGATTATTTTTCTTGTGTATATTTTGTCATACTTTCTGTACAATCTGTCTAATTTTGTTTTGAATCATTTCTTAAAAGCAAAAAGTAAAAAATAATTAGCTGGCCCTTTTTAGCCAGCATAATGACCTCTGTGTTGAATCATTAAGCTTGATTTCATATTAACATAACTAGCATATCTGAATTTACTTATATAAACTTGCTGTGTTCTATTTGGAATATATTTCATTTTCCTTGCCAATTTTTAAATTGAATATTCACTGTTATTTATTGTCATACTTCTGTATTTCAGAAGTAATAAAGTTAGTTTCTATGGTTTTAATACTTATCCTCATGGCTCCAATATAGATAGACTGATTTATGGGAGGTGAACAGCCCCAAACTGCTATTTGTTAAGATGCAAGTGTCAGGAGCCATTCACCTTCTGAAAAACCATCCATACATTCATGATCCTCATGGCCTCAGGTTTGATAGTTTTTCAGAACTACCTAAGAACTTGCTGAAATTGCTGTACTTACAATTACAGTTTTATTACAAAAATTGCCAGCATGAACAGTTATGTGGAAAAGACAAACAAGACAATATATGAGTGGGTATATGAAAAGGTCCAGGATGCATCAACCTCTCCACACATCCTCCTGTTCACCAAACAGGAAGCTCTTGAAGCTTTGGGTGTCCAGAGACAGATCATAATACATCACTGGTCATGTAATTGAGCTCATGGTAAGTCTTTCTGGAGTGAACAGTTCCTGCATTGAAACTTTTTATGAGCCCATCTTAAGTCATTTGTTTAGGATAAACTCATCTGTGCTCGAAAATAGTTTGTAATAAATTAACAAAGCCTCTGCTATCATAGGACTATCCATAGGTTTTTGAAGCCATGTATTGGAAAATAGAGACAAAGACCAGATATTTTCTTTATTATACCACACTTCTCATTTGAAAAAATTTTAACTATATATACAGATCTGCTGTTTGACCTCTAATTGTCTTGAGAATTTTCAAAATATTCAATTATTTTCTAACAATGTTTTTAAAAATTTTTTAATTTTATTTTAAAGATAGTAAAACCCACTAAACAAAACAGAATAAATCCAACCAAAACACAGCAATGAAATTGGTACAGAACATCAAAGCAGGGTAATAAGAAAACAACAATGGCTGCCATGGTATATCTTGTTATCTTCATGGTAGTTGTCCATTCCATCAGATATACCAAAATCAGACCAAAACAAAACAGAATAAAACCAATCAAGGTAGAATATTGAGTGAAGCAAAAAAATTTAATAAGACCAAAACAAAACAGTGAGAACAATACTAGACTTCAAAAACAAGATAGAAAAAATCTCCCACACTTGCCATATTGCATACTATTATTCTCCCTATAGATGTTCAGACCTCCAGCCCCATGCCTGTAAATTCAATCAAGCAATGCAATCCTTCATTTGCTTTTTGTACCTCAGTGGCTATCAGCTCAGACTGACCTCCATACCTGCTGGTGGCTTATGGGGTAAGGGGGTTTGGTAATTGTCAGCCTGCGTGCCAGCAGGCTCACAAGAGATGCTGACTTTGCTCTTCCTGGTCCCCTCATAGTCTGCGTGGCTTACCAGGAAGGCTAGCTAGTTGGTTCGTCAATTGGCTCTGCCCAGTCTCAGCATGGCCAATTCTTGGAAGTCACCGATTTTTCTTTCTCTTCCTGGACGGCTCATAGTCTGTCTTTCTAGCAACTTTTGCTACTATTAGCAAGTCTTTCACCTGTGTAATATGTTATCCCGTTGTGTAAGTCAAACAATTAAATCTTTCCTGGTAATTCGAACTATTGCTTACTACATATTTGCATTTTGTGTTAGGTAATATTCTTAGCATTTTTCAAATATTAATGCACTACTTGATCTTCAGGAATTCTTTATCGATATCCCTAGTATCCTCTATTTTCAAGAGAGTGATCTGAACTACAAAAATGATAAGCATGCCTGGAATTTGTTTTTTAATTTTTTAATTTTTTTTATTTTGAAAAGGATATAACCAAACAAAATAAAACAGAAGAGAGTCAATCACAACAAAATAATGAACATGGTACATGACTTCTAAACAGGGTAAAAGGCAATCAATAATGGCTACCATAATGCCTCATGTTATCCTCAATATAACTGCCCATACCATCAGGGATAAATAAAATCAAACAAAATAGAACACAATAAAACCAGTAAAAGAAACAAAACAAAACAAACAAAGCAAAACAGTGAAAGCAATGCAGAACTTCAAGATACTAATAAAACAGCAGTGGCTACCATAATGCTTCTTGTTATCTTCAGAATAGTTGCCTACACCTTCAGACATATTACAATCAAACAACACAGAATAGAGTAAAATCAATCAAAACAAAACAATGAAAGCAATACAGGATTTCGAGACAAGATAATTGGACATCCTCGATGGCTGCAATTATATATTTTGTTATCTTTGAAATAGCTGTCCATCCCATCAAGTATAATAAAATCAAACAAAGCAGAATAAAACAAAACTAATCACAACAATGTGTGCCTAGAATTTAAACCAAAGTATCATATCCTCAACGACCATAAAATTATCTGTGTTCTACTCATATGTATTTTATCAGAATTCACTTCATTATGTGGGGTGTGTGTGTGCATGTGAGTGTTCTGAGAGCCAAGGTAGATATACTCATATCAATATGCCCTAATATAACTATTTCCTAGCAGGAAAGCTTTAATTGAATATTGCATTAAGTAAAATCTTATACTTTTATGACATTTTCTTTTTAATATGGTAGTCTAGTTTCTTTCTCATATTTTGACAACTGTTTTTCTCCAATATATGAAATAGATTGCCCTTTTGTCTGTTCAGTGTAAAGGTGTCAGTCAGCCCATTATCAATGTATTAGAGAAAGAGGTAATAAAGATATACAAAGTAGTAAAGCTATATCTTATTTTATTTAGATTAAAATAAACCCAGAGATTGCTGTAAAATTTCAAAAATCTAATATGAATATTCATTAAGCAAATGAATTGACTTAGTGAGTTTTTAAATTACAATAATTTCCAAAATCCACTCCAGCGATAAATCTTGGCTATTTTTCAACAAGGTGCAATTCAGTTAATTCAAGTGACATTTACCAAAACTGACTGACAATACTAAGAAAACAAACCAGTTTTAATTTCTGTCTTCAAAAGGTACCATTATTTTAAAATCTGACACCATTACCACCAATATTTATCTGATATCTGCTAGGAGAAACTCTTCAAAATCCATGAACCAGTAAAATTTTGAATAATCCATTCCATGAGTAGTTCATCTTTTTGAAGATGGACAAACAGCAATTTATAGCACAAAAACTTCAAAGAGTGCTAAAGAGAATAAAGAGTATAGAACTCCAGAAAAGTATTGTTAAGGTGAGTTTAGATGACTAGGAAAAATTTCAATGAGACTGAGTTCAACACAATTCAGCCATTCCTTGAAATAATGAGATATGAGAAGAAAAGTATATGAGCTACTGCCTCAAGGGACCTGAGAGGATCACAGAAAAGTGTATAGAAAGTGTCATTCAAAGCGGCTCTCAGACCACTTGCAAAGCAAAAGTGTACTTGCATGGGATATTAGATTAATAACTCAGGGAACATAGATTCCAGGAGAAATTAGTATGTGCCCTGTTAGAAAGGGGTTTGGAGATTCTCTTTGAAGGTGAAAAAAGGACGTTAAAAGAGTTACATAGGTTGTTTGTCAAAAATTATGATTGGAGGATAAATCACTTTATAGTTCAGGGGTTCAGCAAATCAGCTTAGACCATACCATTGTTCTAAGAAAGAGTTTAGTTTAGGTAACCCTCCAAAAATATTTTCTCAACAAATAACTTTTTGCATGTCATTAAATCCAGAGTGGTCACCACAGCGTAAGATAGAGACTAGGTCCAAAAATGGATTCACTGCTGTCAACTTTCACAAAAGTAACAAAAAATTTACTAGATTGTGAGGATAAGGAACAGCTCTTTTGAAAAATGAGACACTATAGTAGCCATTGCTCATTTCTTGTTATCTGACTTGAAGACCTATAATGCTATTCTCTTTTATCTGGTTTTATACTACTTTGTTTTGAGTTTATTGTCTGTAAATGTAAGAACAACCATTTTGAAGAAAGCAAGAGACACTAGGATAACCATTGTTAATCTCCTGTTGTTATGTTTTGAAAACCTGTATAGCTTGCAGTGTTCTGCTTTGAAATGCTATATTATGTTTGACTCTATTCTGTTTTCTTTCACTTTTTTCATTCTGTTTTGTCCTATTTTCTTTAAAATAAAATTAAAAAAAAGAATAAAATGACAGTAGATCATATGCTGGTAATGATTCAAGTTATAATTTGAAAGTTCAAAAGGATTTGCTGAATTTATTTTCTTAATACTGGGAGTCTTTAAACTCTGGGGAAATTCTGACTAGTGTGAGAAGATATGTAAGGAAGCTCCATCTGTTCAGAAAAACAGGAAAAGTTACAATCAGAAGAGATCATAAACCAGGAAGTCCAGCAAGACTGTGCCAAATTGCTAAGGTAGTGATAACAGTAGGAATACTCAGGGAGGGTGCAGAAACATAATATGTGCTCCACTGTACACACTTACCTCAATTTAACAGGCATTCATTCAACTAATATGTATTAAGTCCCAGTCACATTTACAGTAGTTATTCTGAGTTATCCTTAAGTGAAAACAAAATATAAATCTTCACTGAAGCAGTTCTGGCAGTTATGTGGACCACAAGTTTAAAAGGAACTCACATGAAGTCGAAGACATTGGATAACAGATATTATGTAACTATGAATGAGGCCACACACTTAAGAATTTGTTAAGTGAATGACATGTTTTAGTCTGACAAGAACTTGGAGGATGCTCACCTTTCATTTCACAAATGAGTGTTTTCAAACCCCACATGTGAGCTATTGACCTGAACCACTGGACTTAAAAATATATACAAACTGAAGAATTTGACAGGTACATTGAGAGCTCAGGCCATGACAGTCTATATTCTATTACCTTATTTGGTTAGACCACCAGTTCTTAGATCACCTGTTGGGTTTGAAAGTTTGATGCTTCCCCTGCCAGCATCTGCCATCCCCATAGCATCAGAGACATGTTGCAGGTCTTTATCAGTCAGGCCAGTTTCTCCTGTGAACCACTCATGTACACATACACTCCACTTGTGAGCTAAACTTTGCTTTCCTCAGAGGCCTATTTCCATTGCAACTGAGCAACAAAAATTTAGTCATTATGGGATTCACTCATTTTGCAATTAATGTCCCTTATTTATTAAGCATATTCCCTGTGAGATTTTTGTTGCTGTACCCACCTTCCAAAGCACTATAAACCTATGTGAAGATATAATCTTTGACAATAAATCTTATGATTCCTGAGATCGTATTTTGATCATCTCCTTATTGTAACCATACAAAACAAGAGGCTGTTTCACAACCTAAATAAGAGCTGATGAAACTGTGTTGGATAGAATGTGGATGAAAGAAACTGGAGAAAGTTTGGAAGAAATATTGGCAAGGGATGATTAACTGTAAATTGAAAAGTCAGAAACAACCTATAAAAAAGAGGAAGGAAGAAGATCAGGAGTCAGGAACTGTGCTATTACATCTGTTTTCTGAAAAGTAGAAGAAAATAGGATTAAGAATACAATTAAATAGTCTTTGAATAGAAGGGAAAATCTCACCCACTGAATCTAGAGGGTTAAAGAGAAGTAGACATATGGACACAGATATATTTGAACATGGATTTTTCTCAGTGAAATAGGAAGAAACTTAGGGATTGAGTAATCACTTTCTTAGGATTTGAGGAACACCTCGTTTGATTACATACAGATTTTGGTATTAAATACCTCTGTTTCAGGTTTTTATACAAATTTGCTTCAGTAAACATTAAACCAAGAGAAGTTGACAGGGAGCCAAAAGCTCATGGTGGATTCACATGTGTCCTAAACTTCTTCACTTCAACATGGAATCCTTCCATTTAAAGCCTTTTACTAAGATCTTTTTCTTTCCTTTGATGTTTATCAAATTCCCTATAATCAGTAAATCAATTCAAGGTAGAAAGGTTTTTCTCTTATTTGTGATTATTGCAATATTTTTATTGTTATAACTCATTATAATTGCCAGGATATGCTCATATAAATTCATGGAATATAAAAGCTTTGAAAAAAAAAGACGAAAGAGTTCATAACAATGAAGATGTTTTAAAACTGCTGGGCCATTGAAAATCACTAATTGTGACCTTTTCAGCCGAACAGTGAGTCCTCCAGCTTTGTCTTCCCCAGGTGATGTTAGGCCATTTCCACAAAGAGCTAATCATAGAACTACTCTGTTTATAAAGGGGACCTAATGTTTAGAGAAACTGCATAGCAGAAAAAAGGAGCAAAATGATGTTTTTATCCCTTTTTTCATATCCATAATTAGCTTATTATATCTAGGAAAAGAAACACAAAGGGGATTCAGTGGAACCCAAATGTAATGAATACTGCCTAAGTAAAATGGCCAAACTTAAACAAAAGGAAAAGTAGGGAAGGATTGAAGAAAGAAATAGGCCAGGAAGTGTATTCAACTAAATCTACCAGCCACCTGTTATAAATTTTAATGTATTCAGTTACCTTTTCAAACTAATCTTTTTGTGACAATCTGAATGCCTATTCAAGTTAGCCTGATATTACCACAAACACATTAGAAATATTCATCTGGAAATTCTCTTAGAAACAGTTTACAAACCACACAAGAAATGCTCTGTCTTTATAGTCACATGACATTTTTGATGTAAAATAATACCTATACATTGAAATGAAATTTTACCAAAATTAGCTTAGAATAATTCTGAACGTCTAGAAAAGATCAAATCCAAACTCAGGGTAGGCATCATACTGGACATGATCAAAATAATGTTACATGTTAAGATACATCCTTAGCATGGATTATACATGGGCCAGTCTAATTATGGTCAAGTTTTCCTACGTTTAGGAAATGATAGCTATGCTATAACTACCACCTGACTCAAGGCACCTGTTTAATTTACACAATGATTTCAAAATAGGTTTTTAAAAATGAAAAACAAATTCTGACAATATATAAAAGGAATGTGAAAAAAATTAAGATGTGTTATATAGATGTACCACCTACCCAAGATGAATGTTATCATTTTGTACTGCAAACATGCACTAATAAAAATAAAAATTCACTACCCATAGGTTTCTAAACAGCTTAGATCTGCAGGCCCTGGCCAGCTACACTCCAGAAAAGCTGAACAGTCTCACTTCAGAGAAGTTGTGGCCAGTGCCAGAGGTGCCTGGGACCACACTATCCACATGTGTGGAAGAAATCAGGAATATGCCAAGATGAAGAGGGAGAGGGCAATCTCTGGCATCCAACCCAAGCAGTGCAAGTCCATGAGAGCTAAACACAGAGGAGATTGGGAATTGCTCACCTGAAATGACTGAAGTGATGTCACCTGAAGTGAAGAAACAATTACATGAAGCTATAAGAAAAATTAGACCAGAAATTCTATCCCAGGTTAAAAAAGAAATGAAAACCATAATAAAAGAAATACTAAGCATCTCTAAAGAAGACACAGATAAAAAAAATAGAGGAGCATAGGAAAATGAGGGAAACCATGAATGATCAATATAAAAGAGATTTAGAATGCATGAAACAGATTCAGAAAGCTAATCAGAAAATTAAAAACTCCATTAAAACCTGACAAATCAAAATCACCTGACAGAAACTGAAACTAGACTTTCAAATCTTGAAGACAGGTTTGCAGCTTGTGATCATGAAAGGAAAGAGCTCTTAGAAATAACAAGGAGTAAGAAAGTAACAATTCAACAGATGCTAGATAATTCAAAGGAGTATAACTTAAGAATTAAAAATGTGAGTGAAAAAGCAGGGGTCAAAACAAATGACATCAGGACCTTATTTACAGAAACAATTTATGAGAACTTCCCAAGCATGGAAAAAGAAAGTGACATTCAAGTAAGTGAGGCATATAGAACTCCAGCTAGCCATAACCAAAACAAATCTACACCCAGACATATAATAATCAAGATCCCAGAAATTCAACTCAAGAACAGAATATTAAAAGCTGTTAGAGAAAAGAAGCAGATCACCTATCAAGGAAAACCCATCAGAATCACAGCAGACTTCTCAACACAAACCATCAAGTCAAGAAGAGGCTGGAGTGAAGTATTGCAAGTCCTGAAAGAAAACAACTTCCAACCCAGACTAATGTATCCTGCAAAACTTCCTTTCAAAATTAATGGAGAAACAAGATACTTCCATGACAAAGAACAACTCAAGGAACTGATGACCACCAAACCAACCCTACAAAGAATACTAAAGGACATTCTAGAGACAGATAAAAAAGACCACGGTCTCAGGAACAATGTCAGAGGGGAACCATCAAATGGGGCCAGTCGATTGAATGGAGAGGTAAAATAGGGAACTAATGGCAGGAAAATAGCATGGCAGAGACAATGCAGTGCAAAAGGGCCTCAATACACCAATAGAAAGAAACACAGGCAGAGTGGGTCAGGAGACAAGATTCATCAATATGCTCTATACAAGAAACACATTTAACTAGAAAGAAAATTCATAGACTAAAAGTCAAAGGAGAGAGAACAATGCCCTATGTGACAGGGAGCCAGAAAAAAGTTGGGGTAGCCTGCCCATTAATTGCAGAATGCATAAGAAAGATATGGCATTTTATGTGGTAAAAACCTACTCAGCTATAAAGGGAGATAATTTCAAGGCTCTTGTAGGTGGGTAGAGGCAAGGTGATCATGCTCATGGATGAAATGATTCAGAGTCACATGGGTGAATTTCATGTTGTCTCCTTAGTATAACAAACTAAAGGAGTTAGTGGGTTCCAAAATGCACAATACATATTGGGAAAGTCAAAGGGGAGGAATTATTTAAAAAGGGAAGGAAGTGGCCACTGTTAATCTATTATTATGATTTTAAACTCATGTTGTCTTCATTGTTCTGATTAGTTTTATTCTGATTTATTTGACTTTATTATACTTGATGGCGTGGACAGCTATTTGAAAGATAACAAGATATATAATTGCAGCCTTTGAGGATGTCCAATTATCTTGTTTAGAATCCCTGTATTGCTTTCATTGTTTTGTTTTGATTGATTTTACTTTATTCTGTGTTGTTTGATTGTAATATGTCTGAAGGTGTAGGCAACTATTCTGAATAACAAACATTATGGTAGCCACTGTTGATTTACTAGTATCTGGAACTTCTGTGTTGCTTACATTGTTCCACTTTGTTTTTCTGTGTTTGTTTGTTTGGTTGTTTGTTTCATTTTTGTTTTACTCTTTTATTTTGTCGTATGTTGTTTGATTTTACTCATCCCTTGTGGTATGGGCAGGTATATTGCAGATAATGAGAGGCATTATGGTAGCCATTATTGATTGCTTTTTACCCTGTGTAGAAGTCATGTGCCATGTTCATTGTTTTGTTGTGATTGACTCTACTGTGTTTTATTTTGTTTGGTTGTATTTTTTTCAAAAAAATTAGCATAAATAAATAAAATTATGTACTCTAATATTTTGGGGGGATCATATTATACAGTTACTTAAGTTTCTTTAGATTAGCCCATCTTTTTTTTTTTTTTTGTACCAGAAATCATACTCAGGAACTTATACTTACCAGGCAGGCGCTATGTGGCTGAGTTAAATACCCGCCCCACCATCTTATTTTCTCAATTTTTGATGTTATCCTAAGAATAAAATATAGACTGTCATTACTGTGTTTTAAATTTGTTCTTCCAATTGTAATTTAAAAAGATTATCAGCATGCTCTCATATACATATTTAAGGTGCATTTTGTATTACTTTTACTAGTTCCCATACCATGAATGGTTTAGGGTTGGTAAAATAACACCTAAACTCTAATCTTGACCTGCTCTAAAGAAAAGGGATGTTGGGCAAATTGTTTTGCTTCTCACAACTTTAATTACTTTTGTAAAATAAAGATTTAAAGTTATGTTTTAATATTTTTTTAAAAAGAATGATTCTTAATTCCATTTGCTATAGTTTGCTACATGGGTTTGTAAATTTGAACTATATTAAGAACAGTTCTTTGTCCATTTTTTAAAATGTATCTGTCTCACTGCTGCTGTGTTGATTCTGTTCATTTCTTCTGGTTTTGAAACTAAATGCCTAGGACAAAAATTGTATTAGAACAGCTGATCACCACATCTGACACTGTGTGAATACAGTACTGATATGCCAAATTGCAAATAGGCCCATCTTGTCCTTTGGGACCCATTTTCACTGTGAAATGACAGAGCTCACTAAGATGGAAAGTGAATTCAAATTATTGAGGTGATGGGTTTTAAAAATAAAACACCATGAAATTTTGTAAGTACTGTATTTTTTCAGATTACATACTCTGCTCTAACTCACTCATTAAATTGAGTTCTTTAAAGAATTCTACAAGCAATTTTTACTTTTATAGTACTTTATTTAAACTATATCTCATCTGTAAAAATAAAGAGCACTTTTTTAAAGCATTCGTCAAAAAAATAAAACATTCATATACTTGTTCTAATATTTGAAATGAACTAAAATTTATTCCCTGGTCTTTCTGAGATCCTTCTACTTATAAGAACAGCATATATAAAAAGATTAACCTATATAAGTGAAACATCTGCCCTTTTTGAGATAAAATTCAGATTTATATTTCTAAACCAGTAATAATCATATCTATTAAACAAAACATAAAGCTAGTATCAGTATGTTGAATGTGCATGTTGAAAAATTGTTGCAAACTGTGGTCCATAAACTTATTTTGGTGGAAGGCAAAATTTCACAAAAGTTTAAAAATAGTTAGAAATTAATTTTTTAAAACTTACAATTTTAAAATATGGCCTCCCCCTCTTTATCTGTACATATTTCTCAGGAAATGGGTATATTACTATTTTTCCTTCCAGTAGTTCCAAAATTATCATTACATACATTTCATTATTATCATTTTTCTTTTTTAATTTTTAATTATTGTGTCATTTTGATTCCATTATATTTATCAGTTGTACCAAAGCCTATTTGAATACAGAGTTGCTGTGATAAAATATATGACTAAATATATTTTAAAAAAAGAAAAAAAGTAAAATAGGAATATCATAGTTGGTATAAATTTCAAAGTTCTTATTTCTAGAATATTCCTTCTGACTTTCACTACTCAAAATCTTGACTGAACTTACACTGCTGTCTGTTCACTTTGAAGATTTCACAGTTGTCTTCATCTAAACATATCCATTTATGCAAACACTCCCATGTTCTCTATCAACTTATTAAAAATTAATAAGAACATACTTAAGAGAATACACTAAATTAGACATATGAAGAGAAAAGAAAGGAGGAAGCAGAGACAGGTGCAATAAACTAAAAGCAGAGGGAGAAATATCAAAGACAAAGTTGGCCTCCTTTGCCATTTATCTAATTTCTTTTGTTACTATAGCTTTTAGGTTATAACAGAGTCTACTAACTGAACAACCTTTCCAAGATTGCAACCAGTAAGATAGTGAACTTGCTCTCAAGCAACTTAATGAAATTAGAGAAGCAGAAAAATACAGAGTTAACAGTAACTTGATAGCAATATTTAGTGATAATAAGAAAGGTTTGAATCCAAAGGTGCATGAGTAATGACTTTTGCTTGATGTTGAGAAGTGTCTCAAAGTCAGATACTTGTACCTTTCTTTGATTACAGTTATTGAGAAATTATTGTCTCAGTAAAAATGATGGAGAAGGGCTGGGTATAGCTCAATGTTAAAGGGAGTGCTGACTATGTGCATGGTCTTGGGCTCAATCTTCAGCACTAAAAAACAAAAAAAGAAGAAATAGATGTTCAGAAATACTCCCAATTTATTCAAAGCTTACAACTAGTGTATGACACAGCTAAAATCACCAACTCATTGTCCATTGTTACTAAATATTATCTTAGAAAATGTGACATTAAGAAACTGCAATGCACTCCAATCAACATGTTTTGCAAAGGGAAGTTTCTGAAAACATCACTTTCTAAAGAAGATGGGTAAATCGTTTGGAAATATGATTACACTATCACTCCCTCATCATTATTGATTTCAAAGGTTAACTATATCTGAGAAGCTGTCTGACTTGCCAGATTAATGGAGTTGGAATAATGATACTTTGCCCCTGTTACAAAGTACAGGTGTTATATGTGTCATGTCTTTGAAAATGATGAAACAAAGTTTTAGAAGAAAACAACATTTTAGTAGAAATCTGAGAGTCCCTTGTCCTCAGAGGCCCTGTGATGCGTTTAGCTCTGTGTTTAATAGATGAATTCTAAGAGAAGCAGACATCTGGCAGCAACTCAAATTTGACAATTTATTGACTAATCTGGAGATATCCCTTGCAGAACTCTCTCTAACTTGGAAAAGTATTATAAAAGATTTATTTCAAGAAAATAAATTGTTCACCTATAATGAAGGGGGCTATTTAATAAATATGTTCAAAATATTTTTATAATGGTCAAAGTCTTTCAAATAACCCCTTACACACACACACACACACACACACACACACACACTATGAAAAAACTTCTCAAAAAGATTCGCTTGTCCCCTAGTTCTTCCAATCACATTGCTGTAATGGCAAACCCTTTATTTCAAATTAGAGATCCATCACCATTCTTGTTTTTTGTTGTTGTTGTTGTTGTTGTTGTTTGTTTGTTTGTTTGTTTTGGTACCAGGGATTGAACTCATGACCTTGCACTTTCCAGGCAAGAGCTTGATCCACTGAGCTAAATCCCTGGCCCAACCACTCATCTTATGACTAGAGCAGTCATGGATTTTTAAATAAGAGAAAAGAGAAACTGGAAAGAAAACACTTGATATATTTCACCACTCTGACAAATGAATATTGAAAGAACCTAGTAGGAGATGGTGTGCCAGTAACAG
>RJWT010002256.1:0-41889 GCA_004365215.1 Cuniculus paca
TATTATGGTAGCCAATGCTGTTTTGCTAATATCTTGAAATTCTGTATTGCTTACATTGTTTTGCTTTGTTTGTTTTGTTTTGTTATGTTTTGTTTTGTTTCTACTGTTTTAGTTTGTTGTATTTTGTTTGATTTTACTTATCCCTGATGGTATGGGCAGGTATACTGCAGATAACAAGAGGCATTATGGTAGCCTTACCAATTGTTTTTTACACTGTTTAAAAGTCACGTGCCATGTTCATTGCCTTGTTTTGCTTGGCTTTACTCTGTTTTGTTTTGTTTGATTGTATTCTTTTCAAAATAAAAATAAAAAAAGAAATATATTAGTTCATAAGGTAGTGAATTAAGAACTACATAAATATAAAATATAGTGAGTATATAAAATGAATGGAGAATGTGTGTAGACGTGGAGCTTCTCTTTTTCCTTCTTTCGTTTTTGTTGTGATTAGTACATGTTTGCAGTACATAATGATTACATTCATTATAGGGAGTTGGCACATGTACATAACATTTTAATTCTTTTTTCACCCCCTTTCCCTCTCCTTTCTCTCCCCTCCCTCCACCTCTTGGTTCCCTTTTCCAGATCTGTTTCCTAGTATCTGTTTTGTATTTTTCTCTTTAATTTATTTACAGTTTGAATTCCTCATATAAAAGAAGCCAGATGGTATTTAAACTGTGTGTCTGAATTATTTCACTTAACATTGTGGTCTCCAAGTGCAACCATTCTGCCACAAATGATTCAAATGTGGAGTTTCTCAGTGCTACCAGAGTCTAAATCAAGGCTGGAAAATGAGCTGTCCAAGGTACTTGAGCGGGGGACAGCAAAGAAACGTTAGGGCTCATGCTCTCTACCATTCTCCTCACACACTGTTGAAACTAAAAGTCTTTGTTGGAAACATGGAAGAGTCACAGTGTTGGGTAACTCGAACTGTGCAGCCTATTAGTTATCCACTTTTTATGGTTTAGATCTAAAATGGCCCCTGGAAGTCTCACGTGCTTGGTATGGGACTGGATTATGAGGATGCTATCGTTGACATGTTGTTAAGTGGGGTCTGGTCAGATGAGGTGTATCACTGGGGGAGTGACCTAGAACAGTATATCTCCCTTTACTCTCTCTGCTTCATGGCCACCATAAAATGAGCCAGATTTCCCCCACCATGCTCCTCAGCAAAGCCATCCTGCCTTGGAGCCAGCCAACAATGAGCTGTAACCATGAGTCAAAGTAAACCTTTCCAGTTTCTTACTGAATGTCTGTGGGATGCTGCCCTTAAGGAGGTTGTTGTTGGGTGATTGTCCTCAGTCACTTGTCACACAAGCTTTCCCAATATGGCCTCATCAGAACCAGCAAGGTAAGAAGTCTGATGATAAGATGTCACCGTCTTGTGAAAGGACATCTCCTCACTTTTGCTACATGTTGTTGGTTAGGAGCAAATCACATATCTTGCCTACACTCCAGGTGAGGAGATTAACGAGGACATGGCTATCAAGTATTAAGCATCACTGGTGGTTGTTTCTGAGTCTACAGCAAGGGGATGGTGCTAAGGAGCGTAGCTGCCCCTTGGCATAGTGTAAAAGGGGCAATGGAGGAGTTAGGTACATTTGAGGGAACAAGAAAACAACTGAGACAAAGCAACAAGAGGAGGAACATTAGGGTGGCCAATGGGCTAAATAATCAGAAAAACAGGGTTCAGGGAAGGGGAGCACCACAGGGACATTCACACTGACTGAGCAGCCATCATGGATCACAGGGTCCTGCCTGGTATGAGGATAGAGGGCTGTGCTTAGAAGTCTTGCCAGAAAACACCTTGTTTTCACAGAGCTTATAAAGTTTTTTTTCAAAATGTGTTTAGGGACAAGGTTCATTTTAAAAGGAGAAAAGACATATGCCAAGATCAAGCCTGTTCTGCACTAGGTGGTAGACTACTAGTCTGCTTGAGGATGCTTTATGCTCCATAATAATTAATGTTTTCCTGGTATATATGTCTAAGAGTGCCTGTCCACTGATCTGGGTGTGTTCAGCTTGGAGCTGAAGATTGCTAGCTCAGTCCCAAGGAAAAGAAGAAGAACCAAAAGGCAAGGAAGTAAAGCTGCAGATGCAGGATGGCACAGCAAGCAGGAATGCTGTCAAAATGGTCCAGTATTATATCATGTTGCCAGCAAGGATCCTGGTCTTATTTGGCAATATACCTGAAAAAGCCCCTGGAAACATAACTGTAGACCTGGATAACCTCCAGTTCAATACATATATTTACAAATCTTTCTATACCATTATTCTATTCTCAGTGTCCAGGGCTGTGGCAGTGTCTCTGAGCCTACTGGCCTTTATTTGAATAGGGTCTAGAGAAACTTCAAATCAATTCTTAATAGATTCATTTAAAGCTGGAGGTATGATGGTTTTGATGATCTGAGGGTCACACAGATCTGGACTAGAAGGGATGTCCCAGTTGAATTCAAGACTAAGATCAGGGATGAAATGGGTCAACTACTTTAGCTTCTTCATGGTTTTATGCCTCTGTTTTGGTGATGATTAAAGCAAAAGAGAGTTTTAAATCTCTGAGTGATGAAGGTTCTGAGTTGCAAGTTCAGAAAGTGGATACAGTAGCTTGAATTTAAGACCAAACAGCCTCAACAATATTTTCCCCAGATGATCAGCTCAGAGTGTATTTCAATGATCTTTCTCTTAAAGAGTTAATTTTTGCATTCTAGTAAGTGTCTCCATTTCCAGCCCAAACATGAGGAGATGGCATTTTCTGCTCTTTGCTTGTGGGTGAGTCAGCACTAATGTTCTCATGAATCACACAGTATGGGTGGGCGGTCCATGGGTTAATCCATCTGGAACAGAGGGACAGCATCTCAAGATTTGATGCCTTCTGAGAATCCAGGGGAGATGTTGCAGTGGTGGACCTGGTCTGGGAAGTTTTGTCACAGAATTATAAAATATCCTTTTAAAGGAGTATCCACCCATACCCCTCCTGACAGCTGCAAACAATTGACTAATTCAAACACCTAAGATTTTCCCTTTCTGTGAGTATCCATAGGGAAACTGAGCAAAGAGAAAGTGGGTGCCTGTGGAATACCTCTTTGGAGACAGGCACTGCGTAAGATTCTCTCTGCATGTTGTCTCCTTTGACATTTACCATTCCTTCTCCTTTGTGTCTGCCTTGAGTTTGCAGTACACAGCATTATGCTTCTTCCATACTAGGAGTTCAATAATAACTTGCTTAACTAAAAAGAATTAATGTGTATAGGAGGAAGGAACACTGGATTCTGGAGCAAGTTTTCTTGGCTGCTAGATAATTTTGGCATAAGCAGCCACTCTGAACCTTATACTGTATTCCTTCTCTGTAAATTGGGAGAGTTGAAGAAGATGACCTCTAAGGTTCAACTGACTCTAACTTTAGTGGTTTTATGATTAAGCAGGCATGGGGTTGGGAAGATGTTAGATTTCACAGTGAAAGAAATAACTAATATAAATGCAAAAATTCTCATCATCTCAGCCCCTGCCCCTGCCAAATGTCGAACATATTCAAGATGGGACTGGGGAAACACTGCAGTCAAGGCCCTGTCCTTAACAGGGCCAGCACTGGCTGGCCATGTTCATAGTCTTAACCATGAAATAATGCAAGCTCTTGGCAAGCACAGTTCTGCTTAAGGAGTCACAAAATAACAAACTAAGGAGAAATTATTACCAAATTGTCTGAAATAATTACAATTTCTAACAAATAAAACTATGCTGTCGGCTTCCTGAAAAATGCACATGCACATAAAATTATAAGCAAGAACTATTTCCCTGAACTCTAATGAGCACCAGCCTCAAAACCTTGGTTTTAAAAAGTCATAAATGCAGAGAGGATACCTTTTTTGTCATATGGAAAACCTTTTTGTTAATCCCTTCAAGTTCACATAAGCAAGTATTTGTGGACATGCGTACATTCAGAGTTTAGAAATTGGAGAACCATCTCTAGAATGAGAACTATGGTGTCAGTGACTCTTGGCTCAGTCTGTAGCATTGGATTTTGTCTAGCAAGGCAGTCCTCTGCCTCTTCTCCCCACTAAGGAAGAATGAAAGCTAATTCTGAGTGAACATATGCAGCAGGCCTTTTGAAGAGTTTTGAAAATGGCAAGTCCCTGGGTATTTCAGCATAAATGAAATGTGCCCAATTCCAGCTGTCCATTGAGAGAAAAGAGGTGGCCTCTCTCTGCCCATCTTTCATTAGACTCAGCTCACTGAGATTGTCCTTTTGGGGGATGCCTAGAGTTCCAGATGATGCTTTTGTTCTGCCTGCAAAATGATAGTATTTCCATTAGTCCATTTTGAATCTTGCTGTTCTCAGAAATGGATATTTTGTGTGTGTGTGTGTGTGTGTGTGTATGAGCATGTATTTGTGTGCAGTGAACACATATGTGTTTGTGTGTAATAGTGATGAACATGTACAGAAGCATGCAGGCAGCCATTTGTACACAATTGTGGAGATGTGTATATAAGTGTGTGTGTATGCGTGTGTGTGTGATAAAGTTTTCTGAGATTATTTAAAATATAGTCAAGTCATCCAGCAGAGTCATGCTTAGACTTAGTTCATATTATTGTTGTATTTTTATTTCTCTTTAAATTAAAAATGCCACAGAATGGAGACGTGCTCTCATCTTAATTACCAGAGAAATATTGCTAATTAGAAACAAGGGAAGAAGTGTTAAGGATTTGCCTCAGAATCAAAGACAGCATTATTTTCCAATGGATATTAAAAGACTTTCAAAAGAGGCCAAGATGATGTAGCAGATAGAGTTGTGAAGTGTGTTTAGGGTCCCAGTGGTAAAACGGCTGTAAGGGAAAATTAAATATCCGGGAGGAAACACTTCTCAGATGTTAGAATTGTGCCTGTGGCCATAACACTGGATGCTGTGATTCCATCTACCTCAAACACAGAGCAGGATCAAGAGACCTCCAAGGAGCTGGAGGGTGGAAAAAGTGTCAGTGGCTCAAACCCAGATCCCCTAACCACCTTGTCTCTCAGCAGGCACTCGCCATGGGCACTACCCAAACGTTTGGAGTATAGTTTCTTCTGTCTGTCCCTGCCACTTTTCCCACCTTGTGCTTTTATCATTTCTTTTGCCTCAAACCAAGTGTGCTTGAAAAACAAATCAGAAAATTAAAAGACCATGAAAAGCCCACCAAGACAAGGCCTTTCTATCTCAAGGCCTCTATGTTTGTGGAAGGTGACTTGGAGGTGAGCTAAGAGTGGAGGAGGTGATGTGATAGTCTGAGTCTCAGGGTTTAAAAGGCGAGGCCTCTCAGGTCCCATTCAAATTCCAAGACTCTGCACAGACCATGGTGGCTACCTCCAGCCACAAGGCAGTACCATGAGCATGATCCATCTGGTCAATTTCAGTGTTTCAAATACTTCTGTTCTGAGGCTGAGTATTAAATCTGGGAGCATCAAGATGAGATCCTCAAAGGCCAAACAGTGAGAATAGGAATAATTCAGAAAAAGACAGGAACTAATGTGGTGAAAGACATGGAAGACAAAGAGTAGAATGACTCAGAACCTAAACTACTAAATCCATCATGTACCACAGTGAGATAAATGACTTATTCTGAAAGTCTGCCCTGTTTCCCCTTGCTTCAGATGGTTTCAGTTTGTCCATAAACCAGCAGGTGATTTGGAGTCCATAAAGAAGTCACCAATCTCTTTGAATTCCAGTTTTCTGTGTACACCATTTCCTGCCCTGACTTCTTTACATAGTTGCAATGACTATAAAGCAAGGACTTTGTTTTAAAAAAATACAGTACTATGTAATAGAAGACATGATTTTAGCTGTGCCTCAGCACTACAAAGATGAACAATGTCCCTCAAAATGTTCAGGGTGAGTAGAAAGAACCAGAAAAATATGCTCACATACAAGGACTTGGCTCTCAAACCAGGTTAGATTGGCAAAAACAACCCTAAGCATAGGATAGGAAGGAAGCATTCTTATTGCCAAGGTGTTAGGTAAATTAGATAGTTTTCTATGGCTGCCTAATTGCTGATACAGAATTAGTCTCAGCATGAAAGAAACAATTTTCTGCTCTATCCTTCTCCAGTCCTGAGAAATGTTCCTCACAGGCAGCTACTTGTAGTCATTTACTTTAGTGTTTACCTAAATAAATTTAGATAATATATTGACATCACTATTACTTAGTGCAGTTTTGCATTTCAAATTTAGAAATCATATATTGATTTATACCTGTGGAACATAAAAATTTAGCTTTGTTAAAACCACTACTTTCTTCTACCTACCATATATACTCACCAATACACACACACATTTCCCTTCCCCATCCTTTCAATATAGTTTATCATGATTGTTCTTGAACCAATACTTAGTGTTTACCTTATTTTGCCTTTGCATTATTCACAAAACGGTGTAGGGTACAATTGTCATATTTCTTCTTTTGTATAACCTCTTGGTTGTCCCTAGGGTTTGGTTTTTCACCGGTTTATTTTCTTTGTGCCTAATTACAACATATCAAACTCCTTGACAGAGCCATAAAACATAAAAACAAGCACCTCAAGCAATGTATCATTTCTGGGTTTTCGTGGGAGATATTCTTTCTAGAACCTCAGTTTTCCTGCCATTCTACCTTGTTGACTGATACATCTGTAGCAGTCTTTCTGGAAATTCCTCCACCTCTCTCCCAGGAATTTCTTTGTAAGATACTACATTTTCTGTCTTTCTGGATCATCCCCTTCTTTTGTGGCATACATTCTTCAGTAGCTTCCTGGGAAGCAGTGCGTTAGAGGTAAGTTGTCTCGAGACTGACCTTGGATATTTGAAAATGCAATGATCTCACATAGTGCATTGGTAGTATTACTGGGTATAAAACTTTACCTAGGAAATTACTTCCACTCAGATTTGAAAGGAATTGCTTCACTGACCTTTAAAATCCAATATTTCCCTTGGAAGTCTGATACCATTCTTATTTCCAATATTTTAGTGTCACCTATCCTTTTTCTCTGGAAGCTTCTAAAGATACCTCCAGATCACTTTATCTCTGGTCTTTTAAAATTCCATAATATCATGCCTTGATATGGTCCTTATCTTTATTTATTATGGCTGGCACTCAATGAACCCTTTCAATCTGGAAAGCCAGTCCTTTCATAGAAGAGAATGTTCTCATATATTTCTTTAATAATGTCAATAACTTTATTTTCTTTCTATTCTCTTTTCCAGATTCCTATTATTTGGAAGTTGGACTTCCAGGTCCCACTAATCTCCTTCTTTTCTTTCTTATCTATCTTTATGTACTATTTTCTGGAGAATTGTTTCACTTTTACCTTGTACATATTCTGTTGATCTTTAATTTTTTTCTGTTATCTTAACCTTTAATATCCAAGAGTTTTGCTGTTTGTTTTCTGAATGTCCCTCTATAAATATGACCCATTTTGTTGTTTTCCACGTGAATTACTATTTTTGCTTAGATGTTTTCCTGTTCCCTGAATTTTCTGTTTCATTTGAGACTCATTCCCTTCTTTCTTTGTTTTAATCTTTTCTGTACTCAGACTTCAAATGTCTTCTAATTCTTTTCTGTTAATACCTTAAATGTGAAAGGGACACACAAAAAAATCTGACTAGGTGCTGTATGTGTATCTATATACGTACAGTGGGAGTGAGATGGAAAAGAGAAGTTGCCGGTTTCATTTCTCCAGAGAAATTTTCTGTTTCCTTTATAGGGGGTATTATTTGGGATGGGAAAAGAGCCTTATTGTACAATACCAAAATTCACTCAATCCTATTTTTAGTGCTTTCATTCATATCTGCTGTCAGCTGTGACAGGTGTCCTAAACTTCAGAGTCTATCTAATTCAGTATCTCCAGAGAGGAAACCCCTGACTCCATGTAGGGGAAGGTAAGAATGTTGTCTGGCTGAATAGGGGAGGAGAGAGACTCCAGGGCATCTAGCAGTCCTTGCACAGACTTTCAGTTGGTTTTCCTGTTTGCAGTGCCATCTGCTCCCTATTCTTCAAAGACACCTGTATCTCTCATTCCTGAATCTTTCTCAAACCCCCGACAGATTGCTGCTTTTGGCTTCCCTCCTGCAGGTGATTTCTCTGTTCTTCTAAACTGGTAATCCATGTTGCCTGCTTCATACCTTGCAAAATTTTGTTACCATGTCTCCTTTAATGCAATCGCTCCTGTGCATTTAAATCCTTGTTCCTTGCGGACAGTGTACTCATTTTCTATTGCTACATGACAAATCACCACAAACCTTGCAGCCACAACAGCACAACTGTTTTAGCTGTGTCTTTGGCTTAGGATCCCATCAGGATGAAATTGAGTGGTTGACCACATGCTCATTTGGAGGCTTCATTAGGAAAAAATACCCACTAGCAGAAGGGAAAGACCTACTTCAAACTGTTGGCATCATTCTGTTTTTTCTTTTTCTTTTTTCTTTTTTTTTTTTTTGTTTTTTTTTTGCAGTTGTAGGGCTGACGTCCCCATTGTCTTTCTGACTATTGTCAGATACTCACTACGTGGGTATATTCACTCTGCAAAGCACCACTCTTGCATGAAATCCCTCTTGTGTTTCACATCTCTCTGACCTCCCTCTCTGCTTTAAAGGGCTCATATGATGAGGCCAGGGTCCCTCTGTTAATCTCTCTGTCCTGATGCCAGCTGTGGCATACAGCGTCACCTTTTCACAGAAATAGAGTCTAAGGTTCACTATCTCGGGGATTTCACAAAGTGTACATAGCAGGGAGAGGAAATCTTGGGGGGTATTTTAGAATTTTGCCTACCATAATGGTGAGATCCTTACAAAGGAGCAGAAATAACTATGTCTAGTTCATCCACCATGTTCAGTCCGAAGTGTCTCAGACCCTAGCTAATACACTGTTATTTTCTTTGTATTTAAATTGTTAATATCAGTGTTCTGGAAATTACAACCAACTTGACTCCTAGCTTTTAAATGGGCATGGTCTTTTCTTTAGTTGTGACTCAGAAAGAATGAGATTTCCTCCTCTCACCCAAATGAATGAGCCTTACGTGCCTAAGAACCCAGTGCGGAACCTGGGTGTGTTCACAGGTATCCTTCCAAAGCCATAAGCCACCGAGAAGCCCAGGAACTGATGATGACTGTGTGAACTCTGTTCTGTTCTCAGTGGGCCCAACACATTGAGTCAGGTGAGTTCACTGCTCCTGGCACATGCACAGGTGTCGTGTGCTAGCACTGGCCAGCTGCATAAAGATATTATCAATGAAAGACAGCACCTTGGCACAGGGACATGGTGATTTTTCTTGGCATGGCAGATCCCAGTGGTAGTTGTTATTTTCAGTGATGAATCACTAATTTCTAGAAACCTTGACTGGAACCTGAAGGCGGGAGATAAATGTGAGTAGGGGTGTTGCTCTGAGCAGTCCAGCAGATAAATGGCCAGTCATGACTAAAAGATGGTTTTACATTTTCTGAGTGTAATCAAGTGAGATGTAACCAATATTTTGTAGTTCATTAGCTGCATGTCTTCTAACCTTCACTGTCGAGTGCTTCCTTGGGGAGAGGCTCCCAGTCCAGCCTACCGTTTTTATTTTTAATTTTAGCTTACAATAAAACTGGTAGGAGAGCCACCAGCAGATAACCAGCAACAGGAGGAAAATTTCTACACAATTTGGTCTTAAAATGGAGAGAAGAGTGGAAAGGTTGAATCAGGAACAGGAAGATTGACATGGGGTAATAATCTGATTTCAGTGTCTTTGTCATGCTGGTGTATTTCTCATTACAGTCAACCAGGCTTTCATAAACCAATAATGTGTGTGATCTCTGGAAAGAATTCAGAGAGGCTTCTCTTCATGCTGCTACTAGATAGCATGGAAGCATGACATATTTTGCTCCTTACTTACATACCATTTGACCATCATTCCTAGCAAAAGTCTCTGGGCATCTCTTCAGAAGATATACTTGATTCATTCTCCTGAGAAAAGGAGAGATAGAGAAGCGAGGTTCTCAAACCCTAGTCAAGGGAGGATGTGAGATTCCTTACTACAGAAGTGTGTAGGGCCCATGGGTGAGAACCACCTGCGTGGTGCCTGTCACGTGGTTCATGTGGACATCAGTGAGCGTCTGTGATCTCATTTGGATGGAATTGCAGTAGCTTCTCACAAGGTTTCTCAGCTTCAAGTCTTTACCCACTCTAGTCTACCTGTCAGACAGCCACCACTAACTTTCCAAAACCTAAGTCTAATGCTTTCGGATCCCTAATTAAAAATTCTTGGTGGATCTTATTGCTTACAGACCCAAACGCCAAGCCAAACTTCTAAACTTAATACTCAATCCCATCTACAAAGTGACTTCAACAGTGTTATTTCCAGCAGCGGTATTCTAGATACCTAAGCTTTACCCCCACCGTCCTCTACCTCTCACTGGATTCATTCTGTCCCCCTAGTTTTGTGCTTTTGCCCGTGCTGTTCCTTCTTCCCAGAACACTCCTCCTTTCTTTGTGTAAGTATCACAAAGTGTGCTACTTGTCCCTCAGGTGCCAGTCCCAGTCTCAGTTCCTCGAGAGATCTTTCCTTCCCATGGATTCTGACTTGGTATTTTCCTCCTTAAGGCACACAGGAATTTGTAGAGTGAGCCAAAACGTCCTTAAAGGGAGGTTAAAGATCACGCAGGCTCAAGACTGTGAGTTAAGGGTTGACAGACTTGAAGACTCCAGAGAGGGTGGCTGCACCACACATGACTTGGATGAGACTCAGGTGGGCAATGCTGGTCCAGTCTACATGGCGGGAGATGCTAGTGTCAGGATGCCTGAGTGAGCTGTGGCTGCTGCTTCTCCTGGGCCAGCCCCCGCTGAGCAGTTTGGAAGGGCAGGGGACAGGGCAGCCTACTGGAGAGACAGAGGACCCTGCCATACCAAAGAGAGCTAATGCATGTGGGGCGTCTGTTTAGACAGAGATAGGTCTTAACTGGAGGGTCTGCATGAGCTAGGAATTCAAAGCGAGAAGTACAAAGGAAGGCAGGGGTCAAGTGGCAGGCTCTCTGCAGAGCCGTGCTAATAGTTTATTTAAGTCTAACCCACCAACAGCCTTATCTGAAAACAAAATAGACTGTGGATTTGAAATGAGCTTCTGCCCATTTGTTCATGTCTATGACTGACCTGTACTCCACTCATTGCCATCACTGGAAATTCATTAGCTTCTCTGTGTCTGTATTCTTCCCTGTACTTACAATGAGGTGGGGAGGTGGTCTTTAGACTTCTGAAGAGGCCAGAGGAATCCTCTCCAGTTCAGAGCATCCTCTGCACATGGAGGTGACATGTGACCCGACAACTCAAAACATGTCCCGCAGACTCAGTAGAGATGAAAGGTGCTCTCACTTTGAAATACCTTCTAAAAGACATGCCAGGCTTGGGTAGTTGGCCATGTGGGATCATTTCAGATTTTTCTAACTCTGAATTCTAAAGAGCAGTTCTGCCTGCTTGGCCTCTTTGCCTGTAGTCCAAGTCAGAGGAAAGTTCCATATCCCACTAGCCATGCCCTGATCCTCGCAAGAGGGGGAAAGAGAGGAAATCCTTCGGACAAGAGACTGCTAGGATTCTGCCACTCTGGAATCTATGCCAGCAGATTCTATCATTCTGTGCCTTGATTTTTCTCAGTCTTTCACACACACCATACTTAATCTCACCTCAGTGTCAAAGTAGCCTTTTGCTCTCCACCTTGCCTGGTATCTAAGAAGCTTTGTTGGGGAGGGGCCACGTCTTCCCCTCTGATTCCTTCACCCTGGCACAGTGCCTGGCACATTCTGAGTCATAACTACTTAGCAAAAAGGAATGAGGCTTCTTACCTTCACTCATCCTTTGATTCTTCTGACCTCTTTTTAATCTAGTTTCCCCCTCTTCTCCTTTTCATCTTATCTCATATCCTAATTCTAATCGGGTTGGTAGAAGTTATATGGAACATGGTTAGCAAACCAACCCATTGCCCCAGTGAGAGGCTCTGGGCCCTGAACTTTCCCATTCCACTCCCCAGGAACCCAGAACTTTCTCCCCTTGCCACATTCTTTGTGTCATTTCCTGCCGCATCCCTCGTTCCTGATGCATACAACCCATTTCCTGCATGTCACCTTCCCAGGCAGTGCTTAGACTATTTCTGCACCATGAAGAGCCTTCATGGCATGTTAGGAATTTGCTCCCTGAAACTGATGGCCTCTCTTTGAATCATGATTCTGTCACTTATTCACTGAGTGAACTTGAGTGAGTTAGTAAACACTATGAGTCAATTTATCCATCTATGTAATGGGGATGACAATAGCAATATTTCACAGAGTTGCTTTGAAGATTAAGTAAATTAATGATACAAGACAATCAAAGCAGTGTTGGGCACTTACCAATATGTAAGTTGACCATTGTGTTTAATATTATGAGAGAACCACAGAGATAAACATTTTCAGGCAAATGAACTCAGTACTTACAACTTCAGTCTCTCCATTTCCACTAAATTTTCCTTTCGGTCTATAGCTTCAACATGTTTCCTGCCCTGAATAACCTTTACTCTACTCTAACTCCACCTTAAGCAGTTTTTCCTCTCTCTCTTATTTCCTTCTTCCCACAGTCCACTTCTTTAAATAGTAATCTACACTTACAGTCTCTACCTCCTCACCTCCTATTCATGGCTTAGTCCATAGCAATCTGGTTTTTGCTTCCGTCACATCACTAAAACTACCGTCTACAAGATCACTAGTAATCTCCTGTTGCTACATCTAATTTCTTTTCTGTCACTTTTGACCTTACTAACCACTCATTTTTCTTGAAAATGTTCCCTCCATTTCTGAGACACTAATCTTTTCTGGTTGTAGCAATCAATTCTTGTTGTGTTATGTGTAATAACATAGACATATGTAATAATCCCCAAACCTCAGTTATTTACAAGACAGATTTTCCTTTATGTAAAGATTCCATATTGGCTGAGGGATGCATACAAGTCTGCTTCATATGTCTTCTTCAACTGGGGATTCAGGATGAAGAAACAGAAGGTCTTAATGCAGAGGGAAAGGGCAAATGAAGAACCATGCTGTTACCCCCAAAACCTCTGCTTGAGATAATGAACACCATTTTTGCTCATATTCCATTAGTCAGAATAAATCACAAGACCCAAACCTGACACTAAGCTATTAAAGAAATATATTCAACTCATGCTGAGCAAGGACACACAATGATTTTTCAGGAAAGATAGAAAATGTTATGGAAAAGTAATAGCACACTGGTTTTTCCTCTACTTTTCCAATAGTTCATTCTTTGCTCTTCTCATTGGGTTTTCCTGTTCTACTTGTTTCCTGAACTCTCCTGCTTACATAATGCTCTGTGGGAAATCCTATCTATGCCCTTACCTTAAATGAAAATCTATATTCTTATGACTTCCAACTCTCTAGCACAGACCACAACTGAACATATTTATCAGGCCTTTTGAACTTAATGTGTCCAAAATTCAACTTATTTTCTTACCTTATTCCCTTATACTTTTTCATGGTTAATGACAAGGTTGTTAACCCAAGTGTCTAAATTAGAAATACAATAAGGTTTAATTAATCCTTTCCATTTTATCCCATGCAATAAGTCAACTACAATTCATTCTACCTCTAATATAAACCTCTGGTCTCCTCAACTTTCTATTCACTCTGCTCTGACCTGGTTTTAAACTCTTACTATCTATCTGTGTTGGTCAGCTTTCCACCACAATAAAATACCTGACATAATCAAATTATTAAAAAGGAGCAATTTTGGCTCTCAGTTTTGGAAGCTCCAGTTCATGGTCAGTTGGCCCCACTGCTATGGTGAGGCATGTGCTCATCATGATAGGGTGAATACAGAGAGGAAAACAACTTATCTCATAGGCATGAAGCAAAAAAGAGCAAGAAAGAGACCAAGTCCCATAATCCCCTTAGAAACTATACCTCCAAGTGACCTAAAGACTTTTCACTAGACCCTACCCCAAAGTATCCACCAGCTCCCAAACTGGGGACCAGTCTCTAACACATGCATTTTTGGGCAAATATTCCAGATCTATATTATCACACTCTCCCTTGCTTGAATTTTAGCAGTTATTCTCTCCACCTGTTTGTTTGTTCGTTCGTTTGTTTGTTTTTGCTTTATTTTGTTTTTGGTACTGAAAATCAAACTCAGGATCTTGCGCTTGCTAGGCAAGTACAGTGCCACTGAGCTATGTCCCTGGTCCAGCAGTCAGCTATTCTCAAATTGACCTACATGCTTCAGTTAATCTTCACTAGCATCTATATCTGTCTTGTAGCAAAAACTGTCTCTTCCCTTTCCTCAAAACCTAATCTTTCAGGGCCAGGGATCTAGCTCAGTGGCCTAAGTGCCTGCCTGGCAAGCTGGTCCCTCAAACAAACAAACAAACAAACCTAACCTTTCCTCTTCTCTAATTAAGAAGATAATGGTACGCAGCATGGCATCTAGCGGGGGTCTCCTTCTGAGGGTGGTAGCCATTGTTGATTCCCTATAGTCTCGTTTTGAAGTCCTACACTGTTGATTGTTTTGTTGGTTTGGGTTTTATTCTCTTTCACTTTGTTTGATTATGTTATATTCGATGGCATGAGCAGCTATTTCAAAGATAGCAAGATATATATGGTAGCCATTTTGAACTTACTATTGTCTTGTTTTGAAGTCCTTTATTATATCCATTGTTTTGTTTTTATTGTTTCTATTCTATTCTGTTCTGTTTAATTTGTACTATGTCCAAAGATATCTGTAGCTATTCTGAAGACAGCAAAAGGCATTATGGTAACTATTGTTGATTTTGTGATGTGAAGTCCTGTATCACTTACTCTGGTTTGTTCTGATTGGTTTTAATCTATTTTATTTTTCTTGGCTTTATTCTCTTTAAAATAAAAAAAAGAAAGTAGAATCACCCTCTCATTTACCTAATGAAAAATCTGGGCTCCATGTTGTAGACTCAAGGTTCTTGTCCTTCATAGCATCTCTTCATAGCATCTCATGGTCACTTGTACTGAACTTCCATTAGCATCAACATGCTGATAATTTTTCTCATTCTCATGTACTTATGATTCTCTCTCCTCCAATTCTCTTTTCATTTTGTTTACTTGGTGACCTTACTGATTCTTCAAAATTTAATATTGGCCTTTTCTATAAAACCTTCCCCAACGCTGCCCATTTCCACTGCCTTTATTCCAAATGGCCAACATCAACTCATGACATAACACAAATCACATTACATTATCAGTCACCTGTCTTTCTCTCTCATATAAATTATGAGTTCCCCAGAGCAAAGACCCATTATTCTTTCTGAAATTGCTCAATACCTAACATAACAAATACATATTGAATACTGAATGTTTGTTGAGGGAACGAATAAGCAAATAATGACATAATTCAGTTTGTGTCACATTAAGATTATGGTCAGATTTTGTTAGTTACTATTTTAGTCCCAGGCTGCTTGCTGTCCCTGAGAGACATGGTCTCTTTCCAACGTTGAAAAACTAACTTCTCTCTGCAGCCACGACAACTAGAATCAGATGATTTTAACTGCACAGGATTCCTTAGCAAACTTGTTTCCTGAAGCCTCCCTTTCCAAACGGAAAGTCTCCTCTGCAGCTATATTCTCTGTTCTCCAGATTTCTTAAATGATTACCCCCCAACACACACACATGCACACACACTGGCCAATTCAGGCATTTCTTTAGGCTCTCCCCTAGTTTTCTCACTCATCTTATCTCACTGTTGTTTTTCTTATGATTTCTTTTCCTCTCCATCTCTTCCAGAACTAGTTATGAACTTTGCAGAGCTCAGTGCAAAATGAAAATGTGGAGACACTCATTTAAATATTGTTAGGAATTTCAAAACTGAGCCTAGGGCCAGGGTGATTTCACAGTTCTTATGCCTATGAAGCTGACCCTAAGTCCTGCCTAGCAGTTCCAGGCAGCAGCTGCATGCAGAGGGTCAAACTGGGAACACTTCAGGAAAATGAGGAAGAGAAGTACATTTTTGCCTACATGAAGGAAAAAGCATTGGAAAGAATTTGGCAAAATAAGTTAATTCTGAATAAGGTATTTAATCAATGTAGTTGGAAACAAAGTTTAAAAATTATTTGCATGTGTAAGATTAATGTATATGATTATTTGATAAGTAAAGGCTTTGGATCAATGCCATGTGGAAGTTTAATAAAAATAAGCTGTCTCATCAGAACCATTTTGTAATTATGAGGAAATTGCTTGTCAGTGTTTGCATCTGATCAGGAGCCATGGAACGGTTGTGTTAACTCCATGGCTTGGCACTGTGGATACAGAATGCTTCATTCTCTGGGAGGGTTCCGTCAAGACACCAAAGGACCAGTAATAAGACAGGCAGGATTTGAGAGCTCATTCATTTGTCCATCTGTTTATTCAACTACACATTGATTGAGGACATATTTCATGTCAGTCACTCAGATTAGAAGGTTTATTCATAGCAGAAGCAGGTGACAGGTCACAGGTGGTGTGGCCCAGGAACCCACAGGTGGGCACAGTGCATCCAACCACACAGCACCCCTTTCTAAGCCCACTGCAAGTTTACAGTAAAATATAGATTAGCTTTTGAGGAGCATTAACAGAGGTGAACCAAAGACCTTGTGGAGAAATGTGACTGAGAGAGAGGGCCTACTTTGGGGTTGGAGAAATTATCTTATTTCTTTTAATATTTCTTTTTTTTTCTCCTTCCTTCACCCTGACAATCAATTGATAAGGTACTTAGTTCCTGGGTTTGTCCCAATTGTGGTGGCATTCAAAGCTGAAACAACCTTCAGTTGTTTTAGTTTTACTCTGCTGCTGAGAGGTGTTTTTGCAGTCCCTTGAATTTTTACAGCATCTGTTTGCAAAACCTTGTTTGATATATTTAAGATTGAACCATACAAACTTGCCATTTCTGTTGATACGTTTGTGATCAAATTTCAGAAATTTCATATGGTTCAATCTACTGTACGAGTGTTATCTCAATTTTCTAAGACAAATATGGAAGCTTAGACTTTACCAGTCTCGAAGAACTAGGCATGAGTTTTGAACCCCAAATAGAACTTGAACTCAGATTCAAGGTTTTTCCCCATTGTTGACATCCTCTTGGTATAAATGATAAATTGACAGCATGCGGCAAGACATACACAGGTTGGGTGGCTCATGTTAATGTACTATGTCTTTTTTCTTCCAGCTCCAGATTCAGTAATGGTTCTCTGTACAAACTCATTCATTTTTAATCAGTTGACTGTAATGATTTGTTACAAATGATCTTTAATTCTCAGCTGTGGTTAATCAGTACTGAAAGGCACTTTTCCTGTTATTTTATTTGGATAGGATTCTTAGTGAAATACTTGCCTGCCATTACTTAATCACTTATTTGTTTTCCCTCTGCACACAATTTCTAGCAACACCACAGTATTTAGTGTAGGCATTTTCCCTTTACCAAGCAAATTGAGTTCCCCCAGCTGAAGGAGTAGGAGGGCTCTGGGATTTCACACTTTGCTTTGATACTTATTGACCCTTCTCTGTAGGCCAAATGCAAAGCTGAGTGCTCAGGATATGCTACTTATTTGGGCATTTGCAACACAACTTGGAAAAGGTGACTGTATGTCTTAGTCACTTTTCTGTTGCTAGGACCAAATCCCAACATGCACAATTTTTAAAATGAGAGGTTTATTTCGGCTTCTAGTTTCAGAGGGTTCAGTATGTAGTTCCTTGTTCCAAAGCAGAAACAACATGGTAAAAGGACATGACAGAGAAAATCTTCTCAATCCATGCCAGCCAGGAAACAGAAAGAAGGAGGAATCCAGGGACAAGAATACATCCTCCATGTCATTCTCCTACTGACCACCTCTTCCAACAAGGCCCCATCTCCTGACAGCACTTTCAGCTATGAACTCATCAGTGAATTAGTCCATTGATGAATGTAGTCCCCCTATGATTCTATCACCTTTGAAAAGCCTTATCTCTGAACACATGAGACTTAGTAGGACATGTAATTCTGCCCCTAAGTCCCCCAGTATTCTCAAGTCCATCTCATTATGCAAAATGTATATGGTCCAACTCTAAGAGTCACCAAAGTCTTAACAGTTCCAGTATTGCTGAAGAGTCTGATTCCAAAGACTCCTTGAGACTCAAGGCAAATTGTAGCTGTGAGCCCCTGTAAAAATCAAAAAGGAAAGTTAAAGACTACCAACACATAATGCACAGGGTAAACATCCCCATTCCAAAAGGAGGAAATAGAGGAATAGACAGGAATTGGATCAAACTAAGTTCATAAACCAGCAGGGCAAACATTAAATCCTACAGCTCTATGTCCAACACCTGGGGCAGGTTATGGTAGATGTAAGTTTCAGAGACCTTTGGCAACCCCGTTTCTATAACCTTCTCAGTTACAACCCATAATACCTCTCAATTGGGCTGGCTTTGTTGACAGCCTGCAACTTTCTTTAACAGATATTCCATGTTCCTGGCATCTGCAACTTCTTGGGGGTCTCCACTGCATCTTTGACTTCACTCTCACAGTTTTATGCAGTGACCTAAGAGGGCCTGGTCGGGTTCCCAGACTTTCCAACAAAATGAGAGCTCCATAACCCCACAGTGCTTGTGTTCTGCATGCCTGTAAAACCAGCACCATGTGAATGGCAACAAGGTCTTCTACCAGACTGACCAGTAACCAGGACTCCATAGACCATGTCTGCAATAGCCTCAGAGTGTCTGAATGACTGAACTCAGAGATTTACTCACAGGCAACCTTGAATTAGCAATTCACTCTGGGACTTTCTTCTCAAAGCAAACTCTTTCAAAGGAGATTACCCTTTTATTCCCTTGGAATTATGATGGGTGGGCTCTACTCAATTCCTGAGATGCCCTCAAACCACCTTCCCTATTGTCCCAAGGCAAAATACTTGGCTTCTTTTCAATGACACTGATCTTTTCACCAACTGTATTCTTATGGATTCAACTTTACAGATACTTACTTTCTGGTGGCAAGCATGAAATATTTTTCAAAGCATTAAACCCTGCTTTTTGCTCCATGAATATCCAGCTAAAAGCAGCCGGTAAGTACCCATCCTGATGCCTGAACATTGAGTTGCCTTGAAATTTCCACTGCTGAATTAATTAGTCAGTCATCTTTAATTTCAGCCTCATAAAAAGTCTTAGGATACGGACAAAATGAAGATGAATTATTCCCCAATCATGGATTCTAGTTCAATTCCCAGTAGAGTCTTCATTTCATTGCAAAACCTCCTAAGCCTGGCCTTTACCATCTGCATTCCCTTCAATATTCTGGTTTTCCAAGCTCTGACTAGACTCATCCATTGTGCTAGTTACTTTTCTCATTGCTGAGATGAAATGCCTGACACCCAAAGTTAAACAGTTTGTAGAGGGTTCAGTCCACAATTGGCTAGCTCCAAGGCAGAGTGGCACATGGCAGAGGAACAGCAGTTGATGGCAGAAGAAGACAGAAAAAGCAACAAGAGAGAGAATAAGATGGGCCTCTTTTTGTCCCTTATATTGTACCAGTCTACCAGGATTAGGGTGGTACCAATCTCATCAGTGAACTGATCCAGCAATCACCCACCCTTAATCCCAGTACCCTTAATCCTAGCATTGCACTACAAATCAATTGCACACTCTAGATTTAGTCACCTCTGAAAAAACCCCTATGATTCCATGAAGCTTTGGGGAGACATCTAAACACAAGCCACAACAGTCTGTCCCTGGTCCCCCAAAGACTCATGTACTTCCCTTTATGAAAAAGGTATTTGTCCATCTCCAAGGGTTGCTAAAGTCCTAACAGTTTCACCGTTGCTGAAAAGTCCAAGTCAAGAGTCTATTCCAAGATTTAGGGCAAACTCTTAGATGTGAGTCCCTGTACAATTGAAAAGAAAGTTAAACACTTACACCATTCAATGGCACAAGATACACATTTTCTTTCCAAAAGTTACAACAGAGGAATACAAAGGAATATAACCAAACCACATCCAAAATCCAGCAAGGCAAAGATTCAGTCTTGTAGTTCCATGTGCAACATCTGAGACAATCTGTGGCAAATTGTGAATTCTAAAGGGTTTTGGTGGCTTGCAGTGGTTGTAGCTCCCATGGCTTCTCTCTTGGGCCTGCTCTCTCTCTCCTAGTAGCTTTCCTCATATGATCCACATTGCTGGCACCTCTAAATTTCTGTAGTCTCTACTGTACCTTCAGCTTCACACTCATTGCTTCACATATTGTCCTCTCAGTGATTCAGTGCCTGGCCTACCAGGCCTTCTTCTGAAATCTTGGTGGTAGCCTTCCTTACCCTACAAGTAAGGAAGGCTTCCATTCTGCATGCACCTAAAATTAGCACTATGTGGATGATGCTAAGGTATGCTGCCAGCTGGAGCAGTAGCCAGGCTTTCTTTGCACTTGGCTTTAGGAGTCCAGTGCCTGGACTGCTGAGTACACTGAATCCAATTCCAAGAAACAAATTCTCTAGGGTGCTGCCATTCTGGAACACGGTGCTCTTTGACTTTCTTCTCAAAGCAAAGACGTTCACTTTTGCAATTTTGAGGCTGCTAAGAGTGGAGTCCTGCTGCTTCTAGTGGTGCCCTCAGGCCATCTTTTCTATCCTCTCATTCCTTCTCAGCAATCAAGATCTCCTCTATTCTGTCTTTACAACCTACAGCTTTACTGGAGCTTCCTTTCTGGCCAAACACATTTTAAATCATTTTGTTGGGCTCTTTGCTCCTGATTCTCAACATAAATCTGGCTAAAAGTTCCTGACAGTAGCCATGCCACCACTTCAACATTAGACTGTCTTGAAATTTTTTTCTGCCAGATTAATTAGTCCATCATCTTTAATCTTCCACCCTTAATCTTAGTCTCATGCAAAGGCTCTGAACAAGAGCAAAATGCACACTAACTTTCTTCCAAGTCATAACACACACTGCCTGGAATCCAACAGCCAATTCAGTCCTTCTTATCAACAGAAACCTCTAGAGCCTGGTCTTTACCAGCAGGATTTCTATCTTCCTCCTCATCTTCTGAGTTCTGACCAGAATCTCCATCCAGTAAAGTCTAAAATGTTCCAGCTCTACCTTTTCAGCTGTCATCTCAGAACCTTTCCAAATTCTTCCAGTAAGCCATTCCCAAAGGCTTGTGAACCACATAGTCAGGTATAATCACAGCAATGACTACTCCTCTGGTGCCAGATTCTCTTAGTTAATTTTCTCATTGCTAAGACAAAAATACTTGAAACCCAAAGTTAAAGGGGAAAAGATTTATTTAGCTCACACTTTGTAGAGGGTTCAGTATATAATTGACTGGCTCCAAGGCAGGGTAGCACATGTCAGAGGGACAATAGTTCATGGCAAAAGTAGACAGAAAATGCAACAAGAAAGAATAAGACAAGTCCATTTCTGTCCCTTCTATTGTATTTAGTCTACCAGGATTAAGGCAGTGCCAATCCAGTCAGTGGACTGATTCAGCAATCACTCACCCTTAATCCCAGCACCCTTAATTCCAGAATTTCACTATACATCAATCATGCACTCTAGAATCAGCCATCTGTGGAAAAAAAAAACCCTATGACCCCATGAGGCTTTGGGGGGACATCTAGACACAAACCACAACACCCATAAATCTCTGTTTACAACATTCTAAGGCTTCTCTAGTTTGACTCTTCAAACCTTTCTGAAGTCCTTTCACAAGCCAGTACCAAAGGATTCTGAACCACATGATTAGGTACACTTGTAGCAACAACTGATTTTCTGTATTAGTTACTTTCTCATCACTGGGACAAAATGCAAACACCTGTAACTGAAAGAATGAGAGGTTTATTTTGGCAGTTGGTTTCAGGGAATTACATCCATAGTTGGCTGCCTCCAAGGAAGAAAATGCATGGTAGAAGGACATGGTGGTAGGAAGCTGCTCACACCATGGTAACCAGAAAGAAGAGAGAGAGAAAGGCAGAAAGGAGGAGCTAGATACAAGAGTATATCCTTCTGAGTCATGCCTCCAGTGATCTACCTCCAACCAGGATGCCCCACTTCATAACAGCATATTCAGGTATAAACCCCTCAATGGATCACTCCATTGATAAGTATAGTGCCCCCATTATCCAATCATTTTCCAAAACTCCCATCTCTGAATACATGGGACATATGGGAGATGTTTTAGGTCTAAGTAATAACAAGAGAGTTCCTGGCGTAGCCAGGAGATACAGAAGGAATGGCATGTCAGGGAGTCTTCCTGGAGGAAGTGAATCATGGAGCATAAGCATCAAACCAGGCAGATAATTGCATTGAAACAGCCGATGCAAAATTCAGGGAAACAGGGCTGGGGATCTAGCTCAGCAGCCTAAGCACCTGCCTAACAAGCTCAAGGTTGTGAGTTCAATCCCTGGTGCCGCAAAAAAAAAAAAAAAAAAAAAAAAAAAATTCAGGGAAACTGTGGAGTGGAAATTTGCAAGTTGTGTGCACAGTTAAAATATACACAGGAGGTGAGGGAAGGTGAACATTAATAAGCATGGGGCAGTAAGTGAGATCTCAATTGTAACAGGCCTTGGGCACCTTTATACCTTGAGAGGTTTAACAAGGGAAATAATCTGAGCAGACTTGTTGTTGATAAATCCCTCTGGGAGCAGCATGGAGCATGAATTGGAAGTGGGATGAGAGTTAAAGCAGGACCGAACTCTGGTGAGGAGGAAGAGGAAGTAGAGGTGGTGAACATCTAGAGATGACAGGACCCTGGGATGGGTGGGGCTCTAGGGAGGGAGAGTAGGTAGGTGTAATCAGAAAGATGGGTGGGCAGAGGCATGGTTAAAACCCAAATGTGCCAGAGACACGTGTCTGGCTGTCCTCTCTTAGGGATGCTGGGACATTTACTTGTTTTCAAAGAACTGGAAACATATAACCCTGGACCAAGGTGACCCATGGGTAGGACTGGAATGCTGCAGCCAATGGAGCTGGGTTTTAGGTCTTTCTTTAGCTGTCAGCTCTCTTGAACCAATTTGGATCTGCCTTGTGTGATTCTTGAAGTGACTTTGGACCAGGAAAGGAAATTGAAGACCTTTCCTTTCCCCTCACAGCCCCTAGGTTCTGATAATCCACACCACCCCCAAGGAGTTCAGCACCAGCACCACCATTTAGAGAGGATGGTACCACTGTAGTATCACTGGATGGTACTACAAGACTACCTTCTAGGTGCATTTTTGTCTGGGAATGTGCTCAGCAGTGCATCAGGCCACCCCCTGTGCTGGCAGAAGAAAAGAGAAACCTGCCTAAATTTCTCCCACAGCCCACCTGCAGAAGGGCTCTGAGTGTGGTGGTCACACGGAGTCTGCTATCATGGTGGCTCTCTTCAAGGTGCTCAGAGGAAGGACTGAATGATGAAGGAATTGCCATGAAAATAATGTGGTCTGACTACAAAAGTGAAAAACAAAACCCAAACACAATGCTAGCTCCCTCCCCACTTTACACACAAGACTGACTTGCCAGCTGGCAGCTCTTTTGTTATATTTTCTTGCAGTGTACAGAAACTGAAGAGGAGATTTCATTTGTCCTCTTTATCTCTATTTTTGTTAGGCTTATGATACTTCCTCTGTCTTTTGGTTGTCCATTTCAGTCCTTAGATCCTTCTCTCTTGATGTCCCAGGCCAATAGCTGATCAGAGTAGTTTATGCTATACTACGAGTAACACGATTTTGTTTAAAATGAAAATATCTCTGGAAAGGGCAAATAACAACATGAAGATTTGAATCTCATGGTACAAATGTGAGTTTCAGAAACAGGGACTTGGAGGCATTCATAAAGACCCTCAGTGATGCTGCATAAGCAGCTAACTGGCATAAAGATATCTCTTATTGGTTCTGGCTCATTCTTAGAAGGAATGATGTGTTTGCTTTACAATTCAATGGTGCACATTTCAGTGTCTGCATTTTCTTCAGTCTCACCCTGAAGAAATGGATTCCAAGTAAAAATTCAAGAACAAATATGTCCCAGTACAGTGGGTTCTCTGCCTGAGTTGGTCTTTCCCATTTCTGAGTCCTGGCACTTCCTTCATGTGATTTCTTTCCCCAGAGGCCTTTGGACCCCATGCTGAGCTTTACTTGTACCTCCATTAAGTCTCTGGGACAGAGGCCATGTGGGAATCTCTTTGCATACAGTACTGTCCTCTCAAGGGCAGTAACCTTTGCTATTCGACTCTCTATCTCCAGAGAACTTTAATTATCATGGATAGTAAGTGACCAGTACATAAATGGTTTTTTGTATTTTCTTTTTCCTTCTCTTTTCCTGAGCAGAGAGGCAAACAGGTTATCTGTGAAAGCTTAGTGGATCTAGATTTGGTTTTGGAGCATGGCGCTGGTTTTTCTCAAGGTCTATTACCATATGCCTCAGACTCTCACTGACCAAAGAGATTAAAATGAAAGGTTCCTATCTGTGTCTTCAAGGATGTCACATGTCAGTTCAAACATCAATATCAGAGTTGAAAATGAGGATGACTTTTTAAATTCCTCTACCTTCATATTTGGAAAAAGATTATTGGGTTAATATCTTCAAGTATTTTCCCCAGGAGACTTTCTAACCTAAACACAATTCTGAGAAGACTGAGACTCTACTCAAACTATTGTAGCTCAAGGAATAGTGGCCTTATTTGTCATACCATAGGTGGCCACTTTCTGTGCTCCAGTCCTCTACCTCTCTTCTTTTTACCCATAAGGCCAGTATCTGAGCAGAACAACTTTGATTACCTGAGACTTGTTGTGGCCTGTTGGTTCTCTTTTATATTGTTATGTCTTGCACCAAATTTTCAGGGATGATCCTATGTGTATCAAGCTATTGACCTCTGAGTTTTTCTCCCATATTTTCCCCTGGCTCAGATTTCTAAAATAGTCTACTCCTCCAGAATTTAACCTTGGGGATTTTGACACACACAAAAGGAATTGTCCCATTCGAAATGGTAATTGTATCCCCAATGAATTTGCATTTGGCTCTTGATAAAATCTACTTCCTGTTTGACTGGGTTACTCCCCACCTGTACCTTTTCAGCTCACAAACTCCAGAAGTAGCCCCTTGTCCCAGTGCCTGAGCAGGCCCCGCACAACAGAAAGGGACTGAGTGCTATCTGTGCCCTTTGCTAAGAGTCTTGTGTTTTCCTATGATGGGAAAGCAGCAGGGGCTTGGCTCATGGCCCAACCAAATTCTGCAGAGAGTTTTTCATCAAATGCTTGGGAAGTTTATCTTTCATCACTCTAGCAATTGATCCCACCTTAATCACAGATCCAAGGGACATGATGATATCAAGCAAATTAAAACTGAACTTGTTCCAAGATGAGAGTGACACCTGCACCAGTCATCAAGTAGCAGCCTCAGGTCAGGTCCTGTGAAAGGAAACTGGCTATCTTTGAGGGAGACTTGATAACTATTTCAGAAATCTCTGGTCTTGAAGATCACACCTTTGCCAACCAAGGACTGTCCCCAAGATTATCTGTCCCCAAGAGCCATTTACAAGAGAGAAGAGACACATCCCTATGTGTAAACTTGGACAAGAAAGGGCTTTATATCAGAGGAAAAGAAGACCAGGTCTCACCTTTGATCTGAAGTTCCCTCTTTCTTCTTCTGGCTTCATTTTTTGTTTCTTTCACTGAGGAGTGAGTGCACATGGGCTCAGACAGGAAATTGCCCTGGTGATTGATGGCTAGCAAATGTAATTAGGCCCAAGTTAAGTGCTCTCCAAGGGGTGCCTTTCCAGTGTGGTGTTCCAGGTTTGGTGATCACATAACGACCATGCACCCAGGCCTGCTGGTTATGAAGCATTTGTCTTTGTCAGATTTCAGTCCCCAGAACTTTCTGCTGCCTTCAGATACAAAGAGGCTCTGGGAAAAAGGATGAGAGTGGAAGGTGGAACAGGGAAGAGTCAGAGGGTACTAAGAAGGATCCTCAGAAAGAAAGAGAGACACTGTAAATATAGCCTTGTTGGCCAAGGACACACAATGACTTATGACTCCTGGGGTAAGGCTAAAACATGAACTGGAAGTCAGATGGTGCATTCAGTAATAAAAATTCTATAATATTTGCTAGTCATCTTACTTCTCAGAGCATAATTCTTTAATTCCATTATGATAGGGGCTTTGGTGAGTTACACAATGAAAAATGGTCCAAATCTTGCACTTGAAGTATTTTCACTCTAACTGTAAAGTCAAACGCACCACACAAAACTTGCAGCCAGACAACAGTGGATGGCTTGGTCACACATAAATATATGAAGTGGGACATTAAATATTGACTCGTCTGTGGAGGCAAAGGAAAAATGAAACAGGCCATCTGGATCTAGTCTTCCCTGAGCTCTCATCTAGCTTTGCCACCTGGAAGTTGAATAACCTTGAAAAAGTTACTCTACCTCTTTGTGTCTCAGTTTCCTGACTGAGAAATGAGGATGTCTTACATAATTTTACATTGCTATAACATACTTGAGACCAGATAATTTATAAAGATTAGAGGTTTATTTGGTTTATGGTTCTGCTTCAAGAGCAGGATGCTGGTATCTGATCAGCGTCTGGTGAGGGCCTTCTTTCTGCATCATAACATGGGGGAGGGTGTCATGGTGAGAAAGAGCAAACAATGTCAACTTGGGTCTGTCTTCCTCTTTTTATGAAGTCACTAGTGCCAACATGGGGAGCCCACTCTCATGATCTCATCTAATCCTAATTGCCTCCCAAAGGTCCCATTTCAAAGAGCATTAACTTTAAGAGCATGTGACTTTAAGGATTAGATCTCTAACTGATGTACCTTTGGGGGACACACTCAGTCCATAGCAATGAATAATACTGGTGCCTTCCTTACAGTGCACAGGAAGCTCTGGGTCTTAACCATGGCAGTGTCAACAAATGCCAGCTCCCTTTCTTCTCTCCTAATCCAGGGGCTCTTAAACTTTTCTGCATCATGAACTCCTCTGGCAGTCTGATGAAGCTATGAGTCCCTTTTCAGGATGGTAGTATAAATGTATAAAAATAAAATATATAGGATTGCAGAGGAAATGGCACCTTTATTGAAATACAGTTATCAAAATACTAAAAAAGCAAATTTGTGGTATAGTAATATATGTGCTTCTTTATTAACACAGTAAATAACAAGATCTGCTGGCAGGCCTAATAACCACTGTAATTTTGAAGTAGTAATAAGCTTAAACAATATTTCAACATATCTGCAACAACTATGAGATATAAAAAAAGCTGTGATTTCTATTTGTGACAAAATTATAGCGACTGTTAATACTACTGTGGCTTGTTGCCTACATTCAAAATTAGAGAAATTTCTAAATTTTTGTGGGTGGTTAATGAAAATAAAGATGCAATTTTTTATCCAGCTAAGTTTGTGGACCCTCTGTGGACCTCAGGCTAAAAATTATGGTTGTAAGCCTTAATAAAAATATGAAATATGGTAAAAACTATGATTTTCAGTTTTTTAAAAGAATATTTATTTCATCAGTACTAAAGCAAAATATAAACAATATTGGAAACTTAAGAAATGTAGATTAGGGGAAGAAGACAAAAGAAATTTTAAAAACATCAGCCATTGAACCGCTGCTAACACTAGTCTAGTTAAGTTGTGGAGCTCACTACTAATCCGTTTTTCATACATCGAATCTGCTCCATTTAAGATTATTGGATTGTAGTTTCACTCAAAGAGATGTTGAGGCTCAGGAATACTGATCAGGGACCTCAGGAAAGAACCAATCCTAAGCACCATGAATATACATCAGAAATGACAGGAAACCCATTACAGAAAGGGGCTGCTTCCTTTGCACATCATGGGCAGGACAAGCCGTCCGTGCCTTCCCAGGCCAGAGGACACACTAGCGTCCTGCCAGCTGTCCCATTGATTTCAAGTCTCTTGTTAGACCTGATGAATTATCTCCAGTCTGAACTGTGAATTGTGAAAAATGGAAATCGCCCACTTGATGAGGGAAACCAACTGACTCCACTCAAAACCTGCCAAATATTCAGATCAGGTCCCTGTCTCACGAAGCAGAGTGTGAGGACTCATCCAAATAATCCACTTAGAATAATGATAACGAGGCAGCACTAAATCTAGGCAGTTCATACAGTTTATACAAACACATACACATGTTTGGGTGGAGACAGTCCCTTATTCTCCCCAAAATGATTCTCTGTGGCAACTGCAGCTCTCCCTGAGGGTACGAGGGTAGTTTGGCACATGATTACCTGTCCCAGGTTAATTCTAAAAGATAGGCTTAGACTGGCATAACTCATCACTGGTAAACACCTGTGAAGAACCTACTATGTGCATTCAGAATAGGAAAAATGCCTGGCTGAACATGTCTTCCCTCACCATCCCCTGTGACTCTGCAAACCATGGCCAGTCCCTCGTCTCTGATATGCTGTCTGCTTGCGTGAGCACGAAGGTGTTGAGCTACCATCCTCAATGATGATTTCCTCCACCTCCAGCTTGGAGCATCCAGGAGACCCAGCTAACATCACTATAGCAACGTTTTAAAGCACCTCCCTTCTCTTCCCTAGATCAGACCTTAAAGCAATGATCTTCAAACCAAGACCTTCCCTGGAGGAGAGGCAGGGGTGTTAATGAAACACTGCTGGCAGTCATCAAAATGTGACTGCGTGCGCTCTGGAGGGACACAGCAACCTCGGGGTGGCATGCCCCTCTTCCTCTAAGCCTAGGTAAAGATCACAGCCAGAGATAACAGACCAGCAAGGCTCCTGAGCCCAAGGCACCACCACATTTCAAAACATTTTTAATAAAACAACGTGGAAAGGGCAGTCTGTTCATTTTGATTCTCCACTGGGCCATTCAATTAAATGAGAGATTCTGGGAAAACTTGAACCCCCTGACCATATTTTCCATTAGTAATAATAATAAAAGATAATTATTGAGCCTGTCTGTCAGATATTCCAGACAACAGTGCCTCTACTAAATTAATTGATAATTAAGATATGAAAGAACTGCAGTGTCTCTTACCTGTCCAGACTTTATTAAACCTCAGAAAAATCTTCTGTGGGGAGAAAGAAACCTAAATTATCAAGGCTGAGCCTTTCCCTGGGTCAGCAAATCAGACTGGAGGGGACTGAGGGGAGAGGAAGCCCACTGTGAGAAAGGGTCATTTGACCACATCATCCAGTTGTTTCTGGATCACCCTGAAAGGAAAGGGTGAGGGAAAAAGAAGTTCCTACTTTCTGCTCCATGCTGAGCTAAGCCTTTTACATATAGTAAACCTTAAGTCTGCACCATTTCCCCATTTTACAGACTAGAAAATGAGTGTTTAGTGAGATTGAGTAAATATCTTTTCCAAAAGTATGTGGTTAGTAAGAGAAAGATATGAACCAAACCCCATGGTTTCCATTTGCTGTTCTAGGCAGAAATAAGAACCTGAAAAGTCTTTTCCCTGTGTTTTTACCACTATTGACAAAGAAAATAAAGCATTTGTGGTAGCTAGCTTTCAACATGACCTCTAGTTGATCTTCGCTTTTGAGTATCTATACTTTGTGCAGGCTTCCCCCACGTGGAATGCAGTTAACCTGTATAACCAACAGAACGTTGCAGAAATGACAGTAAGGTTAGCCATGAAAGACGCTGTGGCCTTCACCTTGCGATCTTGTGAATTGCTCACTCTGGGGGAATCCAGAACCATGTTGTGGACACCTAAGTAGCCCTGAAGAGGTCCATGTGGGGAGCAACTGAGACCCACTGCAGTGATCAGTGTTACATAAGTGAGCCCTTGTGGACATAGATCTTCTGTCCTTAGCAGGTCTTCAGGTGGCTACAGCCTTACTCAACATCTTCACTGAAACCTCCTAAGGCACCAGAACTACCCAGATAAACCATTTCTGAATTCCTCACCCATAGACATTGTGCAATAATAAATGTTGGTTGTTTTAAGCCACTGAATTGCACGCTAATTTATTATCCATCTGTGGACAACAAATTGAGAATTCATGAACTTTTGCACCATGCTGAATTGCAAAGTCTTGCCAATACCAGTGGGTCAGAGAAATCCTTCTAACATTCACATTTGTATGCCCAAAAGCAGAAATAGAAAATAATAGTCATTCAAGATCCCTATTGGTAGAGACTTTGTGTGTTTAAGAGAAAATTTGGATTGTATCATCAATAGTTGCCTGTGGTTCTAATTTTCTCATTAAGGTGACTGAGTACAATTTATTGATCATTCACAATCTGGTCCATTGTTCAGCTACCAACTGCTGAAAGAATTGAGGAAAAAAAGAATAAATCATATTTTCAGGTGTTGAGTAATTTTGTTTAGAGCTAGTCGGCGTCCTTGGAGTCAAATGACTATTACTGGAACATCTCCAGCTCTTCACCATACAGAAATCCACACCATCCAAGTACCACAGTTTATGTTGAATATCGAAATGAACCATAGCTATGAAGTTTGCAACCTTGGCAGTGTTTGATTGCTATGTCTTGCCTAACCTGACAGGTACCTTTCTTCTGCCCATAATTCACCTAAGTCAAAGAAGCACAAGATTTTGTAGAAAAATCTGTGATCAAATTCAACAGTGCCTCTTGGGCTGTGCTCTCTGAACTAAGCAGATCCTCATATCCTGCCTGGGAAGTCAGGGGCAGGGAGCCCAAGCTACAAATCTAAGCCATGTTCCTCATGTGGCTGAACTCACCTCCACTACAAGAAGGTCAGCATTTGATGGGAAGGAATATATATTGTGTGTCTTCTGGACATGCTTCAGATAAAAGCTTTTTTTCCCAAAGATGAGCTATTATAAATTGACCCTAGAAAATGCTGGGCATGAAAGAGAGAAATGTGAGGGAATGAGGGGGCTAGAGAATGCACAGGACATGCCTGTTTGCCAAAGCTCCTGGACAGTCAGATCCACATGCCCTTGTGTATCTCTCATGCCAGTGCCCTCTCCCTCATTGCCCTCTGGCCGTGTGCAGGTTGAAAGCACTTGGGCGCATCAGCCCTGTACCTGCTATTTATCTCAGCCAAGGGCTTCGCTTCTGGAACTTGCTATTGCAGGAATATGTGCCTGTGTTGTGACATTCTAGCTTCAATTTCTGTCATAATAATCCTTCTCTGGTCCCCAGTTATGTGAAACTCAGCCTTAAGATAAGACTGTTGTGATATTTTAAGGAAGCACAACTTGTTAATCAAAGTAAGTGGATCTGCTTCTGAGGTAATGTGTGTTCTATCACAAAGGCCAGTATTCTGGGTTCCTGATAAGCTTCATTCTAACAGAGAAAGTGTGGTTATGACTTCAGGAAAATCAGCACAGAGTTGCTCAAATTCAATCTGGCCACTTCTCAGCCCAGTTTGAGATCTATTTTTTTTTAAATTGGTACAAAGGGAAAGACCGAAAGACTGGAATGCAGAGGCCAGTGTTCTGATTCTTATCCTCTGAATAACTGAGTCCTCTGTGCCTGACTCCACAGGAGCTGCCCTCCTGTGTTTCACTGCCATTTCCATGGACAGGAAGTCTTTGAGGGCTGAGGCTGTGTGCTCTTCTTCACATCCTTACTGCTTGGTATGGGCACTGCCAATGACCAAAAAAGTAGATAAGCTCACATATGCACATTCACACATGTCTACATGCAGGTAGGTGGGTGTGAAAGGAAGTATAGAATGGTCTGTTCCATGCTGTCGACATGGGGATTGAGGATAATGTAGATGGTACAGGGAAGGACAAGAGGTGGGGAAAGCCAAGCAACAGAAAAAGAAGCTAACCTGAAAAGACCTAGCTGCATAATATGATCTTCTAGTAGAAGTTTGTGTATGTACACACAAATAAATTAGGGGAAAATGGCGATGTGTGTACGTTAAGGCAAAGCAAGTTTTACAATCTCAGTTAAGAACTATTAACAAAAACATCCCATATATCTTTTATATTGCATAATTAGGTTTAAATCAGCAATAATGTGTGTTGTGGGCACATCTGCTGGGAGTGTTGGCTGCCAATGGCTCACAGTTGAGTCCTTCTACAGCCATTGCCCTCAGATAAAAGGAACTTCTTTACCCAAAATTGTGCCCACCTCCTCCTTATGGGCAGCTCATATGAAAAGACTGGTCTATATAGCATCCAAAGGCTGGATCCTTTCTCAGTGCAGGTCAGCTCAGTGTACCTCCTGGTTGGTTCTGCTTCCTGAAATCCCACAGATGTGGTAACACAAGCACACGCCCAGGGAAACTTCTAGATGTATATCCAATCTCCATCTGTTTTCTGAGAAACTGAACGGGTAAGGGATACATACCAGTCTATTAAAATATTGCCTAAGGGACAAAGATGAGGAGAAATGATTAGGTTTTTCAGTATGCATCTTTATATTGATTCCCTTATTACTGTATCACCTTTCCAATTTTAAGTATATTAAATGAAAACATTTTAAACCATATCACTTTTCCAATTTTAAGATTATTAAATGAAAACATTTTAAACCATAGTAAACTTACATTAGTTGAATGAATTGATGAATGAATATGTCTATATCTTGTTGGAGAAATAGATGAATGTTATATTGGAAGGTATTCAGTGTTTAATGGACTCAACTGTAGGAGGTTTTGCCAACACTTTTGATAACTTTTGACTTAGTTGGTTCAAAAAAGATTGGACCAGCTTTCTGAGAGTGAAAGTCACCTTCACAGATAGAATGAGGAAAAAGGCAATAGGTGGGACAAAAAATGAGAGGGAGTTTTAATTCCATGGAAGTAGAAATTGTCTAGTATCAGAGCTCTGTCTTCAAAATAGGCTGAAAATTTCGTGTAATTACTATCCAAATTAGTGTCCAAAAAAATCTATGATTATTTTAATTCAGTAAACAGATTAGAATTGGAAAAGGGAAATACCAGGCATCTTTATGATCTCCAATACCTCTCTATCTCAGGCACCAGCAAACTGTAGGACCACTCTTTCCCCAGTTACACAACCTCAGAATCTTTGACAACCCCACTGTGCAGGAAGTCTGTTGACATACTACAGTGTCCACCAGAGACAGTCTTTGTGTTCTTTCAGAACTGAATGACATTTATCCTTCCTCCAATCCTGAAGTTCCATGAACTAGCTCCTCCATTCATTCCAGGAACAATTTAAATAAATGATCAAGTCCATACCTTAGCTAAATGCTTGCTCCTTTCTCCCTCACACTCCAATCAAGTTTTGCAAATGCATCTTCTTTAGATGCTTATAAGTGAGATCCTTGAGGCTTAGCAAAGTTTGTGAGAAGGAAGTCTTTGGCAGCATAATTATCAAACTACCAACTGTGTTGACAGATATTAGCAATTGTGTAGGGGAAGGCCTGGTCTGAGTTCTGCATAGGACCCCTGATTAAAAAGACTGGAGGAAATGCAAAACATTTGTCACAATCGGATCATCTAAGTATGTGCCACAGTCATTTTCAAAGAGCCTCAATTTGTTGTATAAAACACATTTCTGGATTTATAATCATTCTATAGAATTTATACCTTAAATAGTTACCATGCTATTGAAAAACTATGAAAATTAATTTTTAAAATTAGTGAACCAAATTAAACTCTGTAGTGAAAAAATAACTTAATAAGCAACTGTTGTATTTGTTTTAAAAATCTTAGATGATGCAACCCTAATTTGATTTAAAAGAAAATAAAGTGTTTAGAGTAGAAAAGGAAACTGAGGTTCCTTATTTTGAAGCCATAATGGTATTTCTTCCCTCCTTCTTTCTGTTTCAGGAGTCCTTATCATCCTAAGAGTACAGAGAACAGATATCTTTTGGAGTTAGGGTTAAAGAACACGTGGTCAAGAGAAAACATCGGAAACACCGTCACAAAAGGTACTGTTTGCTGGGAACCTTTTATCTTTTATCATTCTAACGGCTAGTTTGAGCCTTTCACTAGTAACTGTATCTTCCCAGGGCTCTGAGATCCTTTGTCACTGAAACAACTGCCTGGGGGGAATAGTCTCCCCTAAAATGACCAATTGCATCTGCTCCTCTGGGCTGTATTCTGTCTCAAAACACCATGGAGAAACTGGGTGCTAAGGTTTTTGACTTCTCATAAACTATTTCTCAAATGCATCTCATGAGACAGTTGCTAATCAATGTGTGTTACTGGGCTCTGTCCCTCCAAGTGTCTACCCTTGCTTCCCAGCCCACCCGTGCTTGCACTGGGCCTGCATGAATCAGTGCTAAATTATTCACCAGCCTGACTCTAAAATTTCTGGAGTTCCGAAACCCGTAATAAAGTATTATGAAAAAATATCCATTTCTTTATCTCTATCCATAACTATTTATACGGCTGGAGGAAAAACCTGTCGTTTTATTTCTTTTAATTTAAAAGCTTTCCTATTTCTTTTTCCAACCACATATATATGTCTAAAGAATTTTCTGGTTGAAATAATAACCTCTAAAAAATGTTCCACAGGAGAAGACTCTGAGGAGTCACAGAGTTGACAGGCACAATGAATATTTTGCTGCCTTAATAACTTTCCATGGCACTCAAACCTGCTTCACTGGATTAGGAACTTTTCAAACAGGCATGGCCCTTTTTTATTGTACAAAACAATGATAATGTACTCACCAGCCTTCCCTCTCTATTTGTTTATACAACTATTAAAGTCTGTTCGGGAAAAACTCATTTCTTCCTGAGACTCATCATGTACTCAGTTCTCATCGTGGTATTCTACAGACATGAGACAAGTCTTTTCTGAGGCTTTGTGTATGAATCAGCCCAGAATATCCTCAGCAGCATTTTGCCTCACTTGGAGACACTTGACCACTGAGTACACCAGGACATTTGAAACATATTTCAATATTAAAGATTTCAAGATATGTCATCACATGAAGCTGGCTGTCAGCCATCCATATTAGAGGGTAAATTGGTTAATTTGATGCTTCTAGGCTACCAACTAGTTGAGATCAAGTTCTCTACAACCAAACGGAACTGGAACAGAGCAAACCAGCAAATAGGGGAGTCTGTCAAAAAAAAAGCATCACTGAAGATACACTAGGATGGAGATATTTTCACTCATCAGCACTCTGGTTAGAGAAACTACTTCTATAGAGAAGGGACTATTTGACAAACCACCTGCAATGCGGTATTAAACTCCCCACCCAAAGAAATTTCTCCAATTAAACTCTTGGCAGTATACTGACTTCTTAGGAAAGGTTCATTATAAATATGTGATTTGGGGTGCTGTCACCTGCTTCTAGTAAGATGTTAAAGAAATAGTTAAAGGATATTGGTGTCTTGGTTACTTTTCTCTCGTTGCTGGGAGAAAATAGCTGACACTCAAAATGAAGGAAGGAAAGGTTTATTTAGCTCACTGTTTGTGGAGGTTTCAGTTCATAATCAGCTGGCTCCAAGGCAGGGTGGTATAGCACTGGGGCAACACTTCAAGGAAGCAGCCAGCAAAAGCAACCAGAGCAAAAGGGAGGGTGTAACACTCACAAAATCTCTGTACCCTCCTCTTGCACAGGATGAGGATATTTACAAAGTAAGGATCCTGGCTCCCTGCTGAACCTCTCAGTTAAACTTCTAAACTTCTCAAGTTGACACAATGTATCAACCATAGCAATACACCCCTTGTCAACTTAGCAACCAGACACGTTTCTTTTTTTAAAATTTTACTCAAAACAAACAAAACAGAAAATAGAAATAATACAAAATTTCAACAAAACAAAACAACAGTAAGAAATCAACAATGGTTAATATATTCCATATTGCTATGTAAAAATAAATAATAACAACAAAAAACTGAAAAAGTAATAAGATCCAAAACATACAAAAGATATTGTATTAATGAAAGGGAAGGAAAGTGCTCAAAAGGAAAGAGCAACTGGGATAGGGGAAAGGAGAAAAGGAAGAAAGGAAAAGATGATATGTATATAGTATACATATATACCTGTATGTATGTATATGTATACAAGATAGATAATTATACTATTAATCTCTGTTAATTCACCACATTTCTTTTTTTTTTATTTTAAAGAGAATAAAACAAAACAGTAAAACACAATGAAGTAGATCAGAACAATGCAAGCAATACAGGTCTTCAAAACATAATGACAGGAAATCAACAATGGCTACCCTAGTGTCTTTTGTTTTCTTTGAAATGGCTGTTCATACCTTCACACACAATAAATTCAAATAAAACAAAATAATATAAAACCAGAAAAAACAAAAGAATGAAAGCATGACAGGCCTTCAAACAGGACAATAAGAAATCAACAATGGCTACCTTAATGTCCTTTGTTTTCTTCAAAAAAGCTGTTCATATCTTCTCATATGTTGCAATCAAATAGTAGAAAACAGACTTAAATCAGTCAAATCAAAGAATAAAAGTATTATCAGTCTTTAGAACATGAAGATAAGAAATCAGCTATGGCTACCATAATGTCTCATTTTCTTCAAAATAGCTGTTCATATCTTGATACTTAATAAAATCTGCTCTTGTAAACTCTTTAGGAGTATTATAGGCAGGTATAAGCATATACATGTACATCTATCCTTTCTGTGCTAAAGGGAAGAGCAGAAAAAAGCACAAGAAAAACAAAAAACAATAAAGACAGATAAATAACAATAACAGCCCAAAACAATAAAAATATAGGCTTTCTAAACATGGTGATGGGAAGATACCAATTCATACAGTTGTCTTCAAGAGTTGCTCAGATTACCAGGTATAGGCATACAGAACTGGTCCAGTCCTATGAATGTTAACTGCTTTGTTCTAAGAACTAATAAAATTAGTAGTACAATTATCTTAGCTATCTTAAATATATATATATATATATATATATATATATATATATATAATACAAATTTGTATCTTTTCTTTCCCCTTCCTTCTTTTCTCCTTTTCCCTGAGTTGTTTTTTCCTTTAGCAGTTTCTTACCGTTTCACAATATTTATTGGGGATTTTGTAACTTATTGAGTCTTTCAGCTTCTTACATTAGGGAGATGATACAGTGTTTACACCTGTGAGTTTGATTTATTTCACTTATGAGTATGGTCTCAAGTTGCATCCATTTACCTATAAAAGTCTCAATGTGATCCTTCTTTATAGCTGAATAGTACTCCATTGTATAAAAACACCACATCTTTTTTAGCTAATCCTCAGTTGATGGGCATTTGGGTTATTTCCAAGACTTGGCTATTACAAATTTTGCTGCTATAAACATGGGTGCACATATATCATTGGGTGTGATGATGTCACTTCTTCTGGGAACATGCCCAGAAGCAGAAGAGCTGAGTCAAATGGGACTTCCAGTCCTAGCTTTTTGAGAAACCTCCAGACTGACCTCCAGAGTGGTTGCACCAGTCTGCACTCCCACCAACAGTGGAGAAGAGTTCCTTCTTCCCCATAGTCCCTCCAGCATTTGCTATTGGTTGTTTTCTTGATCCTGGCCATTCTTTCTGGAGTGTGATGGAATCTTAGCATTATTTTAATTTGCATTTCTCTAATGACCAATGATGCTGAACATTTTTTCATGTATTTATTTGCCATTTGTATTTCTTCAACTGAGAAGTGTGTTCTCATCTCAAATGCCCATTTTTGGATTGGGTCTTTGAATTTCAAGGGCCTGATTCTTTTTAATTCTTTATATGTTCTAGATAGAAGACCTTTGCACCAGACACATTTCTTTAAAATGGTTTCCCCACACAAGACATGTTTATAATTTCACCTAACATGTTGTAACTATCCTGTGCACAAACAAAAACATACTAATTCCCTTAATTTCCTTAGATGATCCCTTACCAGAATGAAAGGTGAATTTTCGCTCTGTGATGCTTATTTTTATAATTTCACAACTATAACATAACACAGCTTAACAATCCATAAGAACCAGTGTTAATCTATCAACATTATATTACATTAGAACCATAACATTTTGTACTTGGTCCCACAAAGACTCATGCACATCTCTTTATTCAAAAGACATTTAGTCCAACTACAAGAGTTGCCAAAGTCCTAACAGTTTCAGCATTGCTAAAAAGTTTGAAGTTCCAAGTCTCCTCTGAGATGTAAGGCAAACCCTTAGCTGCAAGCCCCTGTACAAATGAAAACAAAGTTAAACACTTCCAACATGCAATGGCACAAGATAAACATTCCCATTCCACAAGTAACAAATGTGGGATACAAAGGCTTGGGACCAAAACAAGTCCAAAATATTGCAGGGCAAATGTTAAGTCCTATAGTTGCACATCCAGCATCTGAAGCAATCTGTGGCAAATTGTGACCTCCAAGGGGCTTGTGTGGTTCCACCCCAATGGCATTTCTGGTGGTTACAGATCCCATGGCTTTTCCCTTAGGCTGGCTTTGCTCCCTCCTTACAGCTTTCCTTAGATGATCCACATTCCTGGCTTTTCCAAACTGCTGGGGTCTCACTGCATCTTTGGCTTCACATTCACAGCTTCACACACTGTCCTCTCAGGAACACTGTCTGGCCTCCCAGCCTTTCTGGAATTGGAGTGGAAAACTTTTTAACCTCAGAACTTATGCATTCTGTATGCACCTAAAACCAGTGCCATGTGAATGATGCTGAGGTCTGCTGCCAGTTGGAGCAGTAGCCAGGCTTTCCTCTCTCTTGGCTGTAAGGGTTGAGCACCGGGATCACTAAGCACTCTGAACCTGATTCTGAGGAGCAGATTTTTTATGTCACTACCATTCAGGAACCTGGTGCGACCTCCACCACCATTCTGGAACATGGTGCTCTGTGGCTTTCTCCTCCAAGCAAAGTCTTTCACTTTTACAGTTTTGAGGCTGCAAAATGTGGGAACCCACTGCCTCGTCTTGTGATGCCTGCAGGCCATCTTTTTTATTTTTTTGTTCCTTCTCAACAATCAAGATCTCAGCTCTGTCTTTACGGTCCACAGCTTTACTGCAGCTTCCTTTCTGGCCAAACTTACAATGTTTTAAATCACCTTGTTGGGCTCTTTGCTCTTGATTCACAACATAAATCTGGCAAAAAGCCCCTGACAATAGCCATGCCACCACCTCAACATTAGGCTGCCTTGAAATTTCTTTTGCCAGATTAGTTAGTACACTGCCCTTAATCTTTGTCTTAGGCAAAGTCTCTGGACATGAGCAAAATGCAGACAAACTTTCTGCCAAGCCATAGCACACATTGTGTGGAGTACAATAACCAATGCAGTTGTTCTTTCCAGCAGAAAATTCCCAAGCCTGGTCTCTACTGGCAGGATTTCTATTAGCCTTCTAGTCTTCTCAGCTCTGACCAGAATCACCCATGCAGAATAGCCTAAGGCATTCCAGCTCTATACATTCAGGTGACATCTCTGAACCTTTCCAAACTCTTCCCACAAGCCATTCCCAAAGGCTCTTGAACTACATGGTCAGCAATAGTTACAGCAACAGCACCACTCCCAGTACTAAAATTCTATTTTGGTTACTTTTCTCTTGTTGCTGGGACAAAATACTGACACCCAAAATGAAGGAAGGAAAGGTTTATTTAGCTCACTGTTTGTGGAGGTTTCAGTTCATAATCAGCTGGCTCCAAGGCAGGGTGGCATAGCACTGGGGCAACACTTCAAGGCAGCATCCAGCAAAAGCAGCCAGAACATAAGGGTGGGTGTAACACTCACAAAATCTCTGTGCCCTCCTCTTGCACAGGATGAGGATATTTACAAGGTAAGGATCCTGGCTCCCTGCTGAGTCTCTCAGTTAAATTTCTAAACTTCTCAAGTTGACACAATGTATCAACTGTAACAACTGGTTTAAATGTAGGATGAGTAATTAATGTAACAAGACATCTATGTAGTTTCATCCACTTCTGCTATCTAAGGCCTTTGGCAGAGGGGTTGGAAACATCAAAGAGAGAGCCACAGTCTTTGAATGAGATCCTAGTGGGGGGGGGGTGTGCTGAGAAATGGTGTATGACAGCAGGCAGTGGGAAAGGGAGGGACAGCTGAGGACAAGTATAACGATTACATCTGGAGATGGCTTCACTCCAGGAACCAGGACCTTCCACCTGCTTTTACCTTTGGAAATTAACCCACAAGCTGAGGCAAGAATGCTCATGAACAAGATGAGCTTGCCTTTCAAAGCATGGTCAGGAGTGGGGTGGGGAAGGATTACGATCCAACATCACACCAGAGTCATGTGCACACCAGGGTCAGGGTCCATGATAGTGTAAAGCTGACAGAAGTCCCTGAGCCCAGGGAAAGGCAAACAAAGGTGAATGGGGAGGGCTGACCTTAAAGGTAGCTAACAGCTGCCAAGGGGCCCAGGCAGGTCAGGGCGGGGGTAGCGGGGGAGGTGGTCCAGCTGGCTCCTCAGCTTGAAAAGCAGTGCTCAGAGGTAGTCTTTAGAAGCGCCAGCTGTTCTGTCTATTAAGTTTGAAAGCCACCCGCTGACACAAAGGCCATCTACCTTTCCTTGCTGGGCCTTGTCCCACATGTACGATCATCTTCATAGGAGAATACTGCCTGTCCAGATTGACGCTCTGTGTCATGCATTCTCTTACAAACTGCTTTTCACTAACATGGCCTGGTGTTGTAATTGCAGAAGTTATCAATCAGGAAGGCAGGAAGGTGTCTCACAACTCTATGGCGATTCAAACCAAGGTGCGTTTATCAGGCGAGTCTGAACTACCTGGTTCAGCTCGCTTCTATCTTACCTTCAATCCCCATGCATTTGCAAGCAGCTTATTTTAAGAGCTGATTAGATGAACCTTAATAACATTAGAACTTAAATGGTCCCAGATAGGCTTTCAGCTTCTTGCCAAATTGAGATAAATGTGATATTTGGGGAACTGAGCTCCCAGCTTTGTGGCTGCTCTGATCTGTGCATGGGCTCTGCAGCACTCCATTTTCTCCTGTGGCTTTTTGCAACATAAAATTGGGTCTGTGTGCATCTTTCAGGTCCTTTTCACGCCTCAGATTCTATGATTCTGTGTGTAAATGAGTCTCTATGATCATGCATTTTCAAAGAAAGCTAATTTGGGGACAAAGGGCCCCAGACAGAATTCTGTCTTTCAATTATGGTAAAACTCTTTGTGCCTCCACTCCTTCTGGGAACTTTCTTTCTGTTTAGGCAACAACTTTCACTGGGCAACTATTATTTGGTTATTTAATTCAATGTTAATTTTGTTAATACCACCCTTTGATTGAGAATCATCCAAAATAGTCAGAAATGTGAATGTCTCATTGCACGAAGATGTTCAGCAACTTCTCTAACTCCTATAAGTGGGTTCATGTTCCAGAGGAACAAACTCATCCATCAAGTAAATAGGTATAGCCTTCTGATTCAATACCCATCTGCGAAGTTTAGAAAAAGATAAAAACAGAACATGAGAAAGGCAAGAAAAAATAAAACCAACAGTAAATATAAAAAATTGTTCAATGTTGATGTCAATGTATTCTCACAAACAAGCAAACAAAAGAGTTTTCTTCTCTTACTATCTTGCCCCTTCCAAGCCAGATATCTATGTATACTCAGAATATCTGGAAACTCTTGAAAGCATGGTTTGCTTTTCTGAATGTGGGTGGTCATTCAAGAAGTGACATGGAACCTAAGTTTTCAAAAACTTTTAGAAAGCTCAACAAATGTGGCCCCCTTTCAGCTTTTCAGAAGTTAAACCTTAAGCTTAACCCTTTCATTTGATTTGCATTTGGGTGGGAAAATACCACGTGCCAGGTTTTCCTGAATGGCAGTGAAGAACCCACCAGGTCCCACCCAGGAGATGGGAAAGCTGGGGTGTGAGCAAAGCTGTGGGAAAACCCACTCCTCTTGCTCTGGCCCAGGGAATCCAAAGCTCATGCCAGCCTTTGGGGACCACTGAGGGATTTGGAAAGGATTTAAACTGCAGCTGAGAACAGAAACCACAATAGAATGTGAACGGCTTCTTGGGCTGCCTGATAAAGCTATAAAATCGCAGCGTATAACTCTATCCCAACTCCCACCAGTCAGGGTTCATATGACTAT
>RJWT010002257.1:0-10792 GCA_004365215.1 Cuniculus paca
TCCCCAAGCACGCCTGGCCCTCCCTGACCTCCCTTCCCTCTGAGCAGTAGCTCAGCTCATAGCTTCTGGGTTCAAGTTCCCAGAACAAGGCTGCATGTAGCCAGGCCCCTGATGCCATCTGCCCTCCTGTCTCCTGCCCCAGCCTTGCACCTCATGCTCTGGTAATCCCACACCCCTGTCCTTCATCTTCACCCCAGTAACTCACATGGCCTCAGGTTTGCTCTGCCTTAGTTGCTTGCCTCTCCTTTTGTTGTCAGGCTAACTGATTTGTCCTTCAGACCACTGACAAAATTCATTTTCAAGTCAGAAAACTTAAATTTGAATGCCCAGTGAGTACTCAATAGCTTTGTGACTCAGAAGGAAATTCTGAAATGTTTGAAGTTAGCCTGTGCATCTGGAAAATGGGCATAGCTGTGCCTGCTTCACAGCTAGGAGAATGAAATGAATCGCTGTGCATAAAGAACAATGCGTGACGCCTACTGACCATGGGACCTGATTGGTGGCCGTGAGCATTGTTGGATTTATAAAAATGGCTATTTTCAATTGTCAGAAAAGGCTCAGTGTACCTCCTTCCGAACAGAGTTTCTTGCAGACCTGACTTGTGCAGCATCCTCTGCGTCTTTGTACTAGCCGTTCCCTCTGGACACATAACCTCACCAAGCTCCTTACTTTAACCAAGCCCTTGAGTGACCCTTCTTCCTGACCAGCCCAGGGCCCCATCTGTCAAAGCCCTCGGCCTCCTGAGCGGCAATGTTTCTTTCCCTGGATGCTGGGCCTCCCCAGGTCTCCTCGTGCCCTCAGAGCCGCCTCCATCCGCGCAGGCACAGATGTGCAGCAGGTGACCAGGTCACACTTCCTCGCAGGTTAATGTAAGAGCCCATTTTCTGTTGCTCTAACTGAGTATGGAAAACTGGATAAAGAAAAGACATTTATTTCTTACAATTCTAGCGTCTGGGGAGTCGAAAGTGTCCTGCACTTGCTGCAAAGCCAGAGACGTTTCAGTGTGTAGCAGAGGCACTCCCCAAATAACCCCTTCACCCCCTAATCCGCTAATCCGCAAACGCATTCATCTGCTCTCACCATGAGCGTTAAATCTCAACTGGCGTTTGGGTGGGACATGCAGACTACGGCCAGGAACAGACGAATGAGCTACGCGTTGTAGGGTTTCTTTACTGGTGTCCCTGCCCTCTCTCCCTCAGGAAGTCCATGCTGCTGTTGGCAACCAGATTAGTTTGAAAGCAAAGCTCCCTCGCTTTCCTGGAGTTCTCGAGCTGCTCTGGTCACTGAACTTGGCCAACACTGGCAGCTGGGGACATCTGCAAGGTGGTTCCTTTGTCTTGTCTTCTGCTTGTCCCCGACCTGTACCTCACATCACAGAAACCTGGCAGCTTCCTCTCCCACAGCACCTCATACTTCGTCCCCTGCTGTCTGTCCGTGTGGCTCTTTCTGTTGGGAAACAGCTAATGCCTTAGCTGTGGGTTTCCCTTGTCACACAGACCCTTGGGAGGCCCCACAAGACAGCCCAGAATCTGTTCTCATTCATTGTTTTACACAAGAAAGCAGTTGCCCTCCATCCTCCTTTGCACCCTGTAGCAACCTTCAGTGGGCGTCTCTCACAGCGAAGAATGTCTTTTATCTAGCAATTTCTTTACCCATTTGTTTTTGCTGACAAGTGCTTTGAGTCCCAGCACTGTGTCTTAAACATCTCTGCAAACTTAGAGCATTTATAATAGTTATGTCCAACCTTTTGGCTTGTCTGGGCCATCCTGAGTGAGAAGGAATTGTCTTGGGCCACATATAAAATGTATAATATAGCTTATATATCCATATATGGCTTACCAACTTTTTTTTTTTTTTAATGTGAGGATCAACCAGGGCTGCATGCCGTACCCAATCAGCGGTCTACACAGAGCCGCTCCCAGCAGGGTGGGGCATGGGAGATTAAAGCTGAACTTGTCCTTTGACTCTTAAATATGTTTTATTTAACTTTACAGTTGGCACTGTGTGATAACCGCATTATATCAGGCATTCAGTAAGCGCTTTTGATTAATTGACGATTTGCTTTCTTTTAGAACTCATGAAACCTTGAGTTTATGGCTGCTCTGGAGCATGCAGGCCAATAGTCAAAGTGTGTGGGAAGTGGAAATGCGTGTGCTGGTGGTGGTTGTACGCACACAAACCTGCTCTCTCCCTTGTCAAGCGGTGGCCTCCTGGGGTCACGATGGTCTGTGAATAATCTTCCTAGTACCAGAACCTGGGTTTATTTCTTCCCCAGAGACCAGAAGACTCACTTCTCCAGGCACACTACTGAGTGTGTGGTGGGTGATCTGTCATCGTGGAGAGTGGCCGTGTGGTGACCTCCTGAGCCAGGGCTCACTCCAGGGGGATGAAAGTTCTGTTTCTTTAGTTCACATGAAACTGAACCTCTTTCCTCCAAGAGAAAGGGTAGTTGTATCTTCGTATTTGTCCTTCTGAACATCTCCCATCTAACTTGAGTCTAGAGAAACCTTAAGGCGGTAGTGGCAGTAGCCTTTATGTGACTCCAAATAATACTCAGAGGCAAGTAGACAGAGCAACAGATTAACTTGTATGGTAGAGAGAAGGTTTGCCAGTTCTCAGCTGCTTACATACCCTGATGACCACTGATTTCCAAAATGAACAGGACATGACACATGGCACACAGCACATAAGACAGTTTGTACCCACATGGTGTTTGGGGGGAAAAGGTAATGAGCTGGCTGTCGTGAAGAATCACTTGTGGACACTGCACGGAACCTCACTGTGGCCAGTGACCAGAGCTGGCTTGGGTATGCTCCAGTTGTGGGAGGGAGGCCCAGGAAATGAGGTCACAGGGACAGAAGTAATAGATAAAAATCCATGGGTTCGCTATCAAGGACTGTATCATGTTGCCCCCAAGTTATTGTATCGAAGCCCTCACCCCCCAGAGTGATGGTATTTGGAGATGGAGACTTTGGCAGGAAATTTAGGTTAAATGAGATCTGGAGGGTGAGGCCTTTTGGGGGTGGGTGTAGAGATTAGAGCTCATTCTCCTGTTAGAAAATGACTCTGGCTTTGCTTGAATTGTTTTGGAGATTTCATCATAAAGATAGCTTTCTTGTTTGCCTTTCGGTTGTTCTCCTTCTAGTCCCCTCTGACCAAGAGAAACAGTTATCCTCTCATTTGTAACCATTAAAGAATGGCGTCACCATAATGCTACTCAAGTCTGCTTTAACCGGCAAGCATGAGCGACATTGTTGCATGAAAGGAGTGAATGCGAGTTTTCTCCTCATCCTCAGTTCTTCTCTCCGAGTTCTACCTCTTTTCTCTTCAACAAATGAAACAAATTTTCTTAGATAATATCTTCTTTGTTCATCTTTCCTTTAATTAGAAGCAGTCTCAGAGCAATACACAATGACCATGCTTGACGACATTCTCACTTTCTACAGTGGTAAATAGGGTCCCTGAATAAAAGCTGAGTAGCATACCCATAATTCCTTGGCTGAAATACAAAAAATCATTGCTGCCAAACTGTGCAGAAGGACTGTTGGGCTATTGTTGAAAATATTTTCCTTTAATAATACTGAAAATATTTAAGGTTGTGCAATAAAAAATAAGATATGTCTTGTTTGGAAGTAGTTCTTCAAATATTGTTTTTAGACTCCCAGGATGATGAAGAGTGAGGCTTCCCATTGTGGTTTGAATTACTCTTTACAAGAACATCAAATAATGTTCAGCAATTAGACTTTTGTTTTTTTCTTTTTTAGTGCGGTACTGGGGATTGAACCCAGGGCCTTGGCAATGAGCTACATTCCCAGCCCCTTTTCTCTTTTCTCTGAGACAGGGTCTCACTGAATTGACCAGGCTGGGCTTGAACTTTCGAATCTCCTGCCTCAGTTCCCAGAGTGTTGGGATTACAGGCATGCACCACCAAGCCCAACTAGATACTGTTTTCTTTTCAGAGTGGGACTAAAACCCAGGACCTCGAAGAACATGCTATGTACACAGTGTCTCACTGAACTGCCCCTCGACCACCTTTAGTAATTAGACCTCTGAGAGAAGACTCAGTCTAGGGGCAAATAGTGTCTTTTCTTACATTGCTTCTTTCTTCAGTAGGAAGTTACTATTTATATTTCTAAGACTCCACCTATTGTGAGAGCTCACTAATTCAAAACAATGTGGAAAACCAAGAGTGAATTATAGGGGGTGGGGATATAGCTCAGTGGTAGAATGTTTACCTAACATGTGTAAGACCCTGGATTCTATCCCCAGCACTTAAAAAAAAAAAGTGAATTATAGAATATTCAAAAGCTGCCTGTTTTTATTATCCATAGTAGTTGTGTGCATGAAATAACCATGTCAATGTATTATGAAAGAACACCTTAATGCTTGGATGAGAACACTTTCAATAATTAGTATGGACTCCTTCCCCACAGAGTATATGTCACTCTTAAGTAGCGTATGCTGTTCTAGAGGTCTTGCTTACCCCATTTCCCCAAAAGATTCCTCTACAAAGACAGCTTACTGACATCTGAGCGTGAGTACTTTAGAGTGTTTTCATGTGAGAATTGGGTCTGGGAGGCTGGGTTCTCCCTAGCAGCATCAGTGGCATTGCCCTCGGGGGGACTCATGGCCCAGCCTGCATGTGTGCTGTGTCATCACTGGGGACCAGCCCTGCCCATGTGGGGTTCACAGATTGCTCTGACCAGGTAGATGGGCCATCACAGACTGTGACTATGGTCAGGAAGGATTCAAGTGGCCTGCCGGTAATAACCAAGGGGGACACACTCCTGGAGTGAGGGTCAGGAAGCCTCAGGGAGAAAGCAGCACAGGGGCAGAGCCGGACAGCGGCCTCACACCGGGAACTCCGTCCTGCCTCACTAAGACCCATGACTGTAGCCATGAGCTCAAGAAAAGTGGCCTCCTTTCCTGGACTTAAGAGTCCTGGGTCAGCTGATTCTTGAAAAGCCAGAAATCATGAAGAGAGAGAGACAGAGTAGGAGGGAAGAGTGTAAGTCGAGGTCACAGGAAGGCAGGCAAAACCCAGAAATAAAACCTCTTCTTATAATAAAATAAGCTTGATGGGCGGGTTGGAACAAAAGACTAGGTTCTCCAATTTCTGGGAGCAAACATTTATTAATAGGTTTTTAAAAATAGGAGGGTGGGCCAGGGGTTTGGCTGAGTGAGAGAGCATGCGCTTAGCATGGGTGAGGCCCTGGGTCCCATCCCCAGTGGCAAAACAAAAACACAAAAAAGGAAATTCTAGCGAGGTCCATCAGGAAATGAGAAAGGGGTGGGGAGATGCCCAAGAGGACAGCATCCTCGGCTGCTGGCGACACGGGTCCTCTGGGTCGATCTGTGCACTTTGTCACTACGCTCTGCTCGCAAATTTGAAGTCAGCGCAACAGCTAGTGAGCTAACCTCCACTCTGCTGTGCTCTCGTGTTGAATTTTCCTGGGCAAAGCCGTGCTGAGGATGTGCAGCCTGTTAGGGACAGTTGCTATTTAGCCGTTTCCTTTTTCTTCCCTACTCCCAGGAGTCTCCCTCGTCTGAATGCCCCTCTAACAGGATGTCGTGGTTTATTTTTTCCCTGCCCTCTGCCATGGGGTTGGCTGGATTTATAACCTTTGAGAGCTATGCTCCTTTGTGCTGGGTTCCTGTTTCATTGCTATCTTGGGAACTCCCGCTGTTTGACGGTGGCGTCTGCATATTCATAGACTCTAAAGTATTAATTCCTGGAGCAGACCAGCTATGGTGGGAGAGCCTTTTGCTATTCCTCCACATGGTGTGCTATTTTCACTTAGCAAGACCTTTGCTTGTTATACTCCCAGTTGTTTGTCTGGTGGAATATTCTCAACGGAACTAATTGGCTTTTTTTTTTTCCCAAGGAGAAAAAGAGAAAAAACAAAGAAGAAAAAAACTAAAACTAAATTTCAAAACACGTCAATCAGGGGCAACAATGGTACATACATTGTGCATGGCCATCCCCAAATCATTCACCCACAGCACAAGACATCTGCATTCAGTTGTCTGAACAATGTCAGCACAAATGTTTCTGTTCAGTGAACTCAGAGAAATCAGTAGTGTAACTGTCTTAACTATTTTTATATACATATACATATGTTGTTTCAGCTTCTCACACTGAGACAATACGGGGTTTACACATGTGTGTCTTATTTATTTCACTAATGAGTACAATCTCAAGTTGCATCCATTTATCTATAAGAGTCTCCAGTTTATCCTTCTTTATGGCTGAGTAGTACTCTATTGTATAAAAATACCACATATTTTTATCCATTCCTCAGTTGATGGGCATTTAGGTTGTTTCCAAGATCTGGCTATTACACATTGTGCTGCTATAAACATGGGTGCACATATATTGTGGTGATATGATGTTTTTAATTCTTTTGAAAAGATACCCAGAAGGGGAATAGCTGGGTTGAATGGGACCTCTAGTCCTAGTTTTTTGAGGAATCTCCACACTGATTTCCACAGTGGTTGCACCAGTCTGCATTCCCACCAACAGTGGAGAAGGGTTCCTTTTTCCCCACAGCCCCTCCAGCATTTGTTATTGCTTGATTTCTTGATAATAGCCATTCTTTCTGGGGTGAGGTGGACTCAGTGTGCAACAGAACTAATTGTAATGAAACCCAGGCCGGCTGTAGAGGCCTCTGCTGCCCAGGTCTGCCTGGAAAAGGTGACAGAGGAACAGATGGAGACCCACAAATGCTCAGAGGCAGGCAGGTGGTTGGCCACTTAGTTATGTGTCACTGAGCAGTGACATCGCCTCCCCAGACTCGGGCTTCTTCATCCGTTCAGTAGAGATCAGAACGGCTCTGTCCCTGGAGCACCTGCTGTCCTAAAGAGGTGCATGTGGAGGGGAAGAGCATGGAGAGAGGTGTTGCCAGCATCTCCAGGACCCAAAGCAGTTTTCTGTCACGCTAAACCTGTGCCTGTCCATGGAGCCACACCCCACCCACTGGAAGTTCTTTAGAGAAAATATTTTGTGGCTTTAAAACCACAGGACTGTATCTTCATCTAACATCCTTTCAAATATCAAATACCTCTGAGTCTATGAAAGATGAGTCTCCTGCCTTCTCTTCTTCCAGTTATTGGTGGAAAGTCCCCAAAAGGACGAGGGGGAAAGATTAGGACCCCCCCCCCCCACTGCCAGCAGAGTGAGAGTAAAGCCCTGGAGCTTCCTATCAGCGTCACTAAAGTTAACTACAGCCCCCACTATGGGACTGGAAAGCAATGATCTACTAGTCAGCTTTCTGATATTGTAACCAATACCTGAGCTGAATCAGCTTAGAAAGAAGAAAGGTTTCTTTTGGCTCAGTTTTGGAGACCTCATCTACGGTCAGGCGAACTCATTGCTTGTAGGTCTGGTGGGGAGGGGCAGTACATTGTGACAGGGACAGTTCACAGAGCAGAGCAGTTCTCCTCATGGCCAGGACATGGGAGAGAGGAAGAGAAAGAGGCTGGGGTCCCAGTTCCCTTTCAAGGACATGCCGCCAGTGACCCAACTTCCTCCCAATAAGTCTTGCCTCTTTTCTTTTCTTTCTTTCTTTCTTTCTTTCTTTCTTTCTTTCTTTCTTTCTTTCTTTCTTTCTTTCTTTATTTTGGTACAGGGGATTGAATTCACAGCCTCACACTTGCCAGGCAGGTGCTTATGCCACTGAGCTAAATCCCTGGCCCAAGTCTCACCTTTTAAAGGCTCCACTCTGTCCCAGCAGGGCCACTGGCTGGAGACCAAGCCTTTATCACATGGGCTTTTGAAGGACACTCATCCAGACCATGGCAGATCCAGTTGTTTAGTCCACACTGTAAGGCATACTTCTTTTCTCTTTAGGACACCAATGACAAGCTGTGTGGCAGGGCAAAGATGAAAGAAAGTGCCAAGCTCTGCCACCTCTGACTTGTGCTTCTCAATGGATAGAGGGTCATTGCGTGAAGCTCATATATCCTCTTTTCTGGGTCTCAGACTTTGACTTTTTCCCATCTAAAGAGGCCTGAGATAATGGCTTTGCCTCAGTTCATCAGACTGCAGCTAAAACACAAGGTTCTAGCTGGTTATCCAAGACTCAAACTACTTATGAGGGAGAGGTCTGTGCCTGGGCTGAGTTCTTCCCAGAGGAGTCCCCACCAGGCCAGGGGTACCACTGTGACATCAGACATGGGTAACTCTTCAAGACTACAGTAGGGTGGGATCAGCAAATCCTTTATCTGATAATAATAGCTGGATGTGGATGGCATCTTTAAAGTTACAGAAAAGCAGATTTGATTCTTGGATTGGGTTAATTAGAAAGCTTTGCATTTCCTCTGAGTCTTGGGAAACAAATTTAATCATTAATTGCAGTGTCTCCGAAATAGATAGAAATAATAATAATAAAATATTATTATAGAAAGAATTTCTAACCTGCAAGAAATTTGATATAAATTTGAGGCTAGAAATATTCCTAGATTGCAACAGTAAGACACAGTGACCTATTTCCATCCACAGATTCTGAAGAGGGAAAAAGAGAAGGAAAATAGGGGAATGAGAGATTACATGACATTACTTTTGAACATCTGGTTATTCTACAACTAAATCTTTTGCAATCTGATTTCCACATGGTTGGGCTTGGCCCATTTCCGGCAGATTCCTCCTGCCCTCCCTTGTGGTTCCCAGCTTTCTTCACTCACCGCACATCGTGTCTTCTCCTGTCCTCTGTGAAAGCAAGGGAACTTGTGACCCTCTGATTACAGCACCGAGAAGTACAGACACAGCAAATTCCTGCACCTGTGTGGGGCAACTTGCCTCTATCTTTAAAACACAAAGTAATCACTGGCATCTAAGGAACCGATTATCTTTTCCATTTCTTATCTTGGGTACAAGAGGGGAGGTATTGCTCCCTTATCTTGGCTTATGTACAAGTGTAGGTATTCTTTTATGAGGTTTTGCTGTCCTTGGATTGGCTTATGACCTTGTTACCCTGGCTTGCATCTTAATAGCCACACATGGTATTTCAGATCAACTGGATTTTTCTTAAGCAAAATCCAGGAAAGGAGGTGCCAACTATTTTATTAGCCTCAAGCAGGAATGGGTGAACCCCTGCAGGCCGCATCCAGACTGTGTCTGTTTTTGAACAGCCTGTGAGCTAAGAGTGGTTGTCATAATTTTAGATGATTTGCAGAGAATCAAAAAGAAAAATAACGTGTGACATGTGAAAATTATATAAAACTCAACTTTCAGTGTTCATGAATACTGTTTCATTGGAACACAACTACAATCCCCTTCTTCCCTACTCTCTGCAGCTGCTTTTGCACTGCAGAATTGTGTAGCGGCAACAGATCACTATGGAACCACAAGCATCAAGTATTGATTCTCTAACCCTATATGGAAAAAGTGAGCTGATCCCTAGGCTTGAACAATTACATAGAAGTAGTAGTTGACATCTTCTGAGTCTTACTATGTGCCAGACGCTGTACTGATCATCCTTCAGCATTGTCGTTTAATTTTCATAATGAACTATAAAATGTAGCTCTTTTTATCATCATTTCAGAAATGAAGAAAAGGAGGATCAGAGAGATTGTGTAATCTGGCCAAACACAAACAGCTGATGGGTGTCAGAGCTGGGACTCACACCCACACTTGGCTGATTCCTGAACCACAAAAAGCCATTCTGGTCGACTGGAGCGGTGCCCACGCATATCCTCCATGGGTCTGAGTGAAGGCTACAGACACACATTTTGGATTGGGTTTATCTTACTTTTCATTGCTTTAGTTTTATCATTCAGCCGAGCTTTTCTTTGTCTTTCTCATGAGTGCATTTAAGTTCCCCAAGGGTGGTGATCATGTGTGGGCACAGAGGAGAAGCTAAATGAAAAGGTCGCCCCACACCCAGGCGATCTGGCTGCCACACGCATTCCCTGGGCTGTGGGCTCTTCTCCCACCCCTCCCCAGCACTGCGACTTCCTGGCATCTGGCCCAGACACACTGCCAGCCCCTGAGAGAGCTGGGTGCCAGTCTGCTCTAGGGTGTGTTCATCCAGAGCAGGGCGTGCACACGAGGCCTCCCGGTCTCCCATGCAGAGCGAATGGCTTACATCAAAGGGCAAAGCTGACTCCGGAGAGTGATCAAAAGGAACTGCTTCTTTTCTTATCGTTCCACAAAGGCTGCTGGCCCTAAGGGACTTATACTGGCCGATGAGGACTCATTTTTCCTGTCCAGTGACCAGCACAGGTCACCAAGTATCTTCCTCACAAGAAGGAGGGGTGAGGGCTGCCACCAAGGTCTCTGTCCCTGGCCTGGCCTGGCACTGGAAGTCAGTGTAAGGGCTGGGTAACACTTGGGCCTCTTACCTATGTCCATATCAGCTGGAAGCCACCAACACTGAGTGACAAGGCCTGGACACTTTGCTTAGTGTGACAGAGAGCAGGCATGTTCTCTTCTGACTTTGAATGATTCTGCCTACTCTCTTTTATCCATTTATTTGGACTAAGAAAAGCTAATAGGGAATAGTGTACTGTTTGTCTATTCATACGTCCAGAAAACCAGTGTTGACTGAGTCCTAAAACAAGCCCCACACCAGGTATAAGAAATAAATTATTAGTTCTTCCTAAAGAAACTCACAAACTGAAGCGTCTTTAATAAAAATGTTCACTATGTATCATGTGCTGTATTAGGTTCTAAACCATTTAATTTTCACAAAAACCCTATGTAGTTAGTACTCCTATTATCCTCATTATGTTGATGAAATTTCAGCATATAATGTGTTTGTGGGATTTCCATGACCGTCATAAAACACCCAAG